>BQKZ01001884.1:23435-34521 GCA_036244855.1 Temnopleurus reevesii | reverse complement strand
GGGGGGGGGGGGGGGGGGGGGGGGGTTAAGGTTTTTGTGAGGGGAGACTTCGAGCCTTACACCCCGAGGATACACGCGTAGGGCTTATCGTGATTGCAAGATTTATGTGTAAATTTATTGTATTTCCAGATACACCATTTGCATTTATAAGCACATTCATATTCAGGAACTTAGTTGTTTGTGTATTTATTTTGTATGTGGCTATGAACTCGTTCCAATTAAGGGGCACATTTTAAAGATATTTTATGGAAACGTCTGTCAAATCGAATCTCTTGTTCCAGGAATCCTTTGACTCATTCAACGCCATTTGAAAAGAGTTCTTTTGTTCTTTTGAAACATTATGTTTATGCAAATTATCATCAGATTCGTCCGCAAAAGATGAAGTTTTAATTGTGTAATACGCGTTCAAATGTATAGTAAAATAATACAGCATTGGATGACTTAAACGTGCCGAATAGTGTTCAATCAGTTACCAGAGTGTATATAACTCATGTCAATCAATAGAGAGAGTGTATATCTTTTTTTTGGTGATGATGTAGAATTAGAAAAAGAAAAGAATTGTCATTTCCCCTGAAGACATATTTAAATTTGACTCTGGGATTGGGATGCTTTTGATACATTGATGAGGGTTGGGAACAATTACTATCGTGTAAAGCATACTGGTAACGAGCGACTCCCTTCGTGTTACCTAAAACTTCACCCCACCGATCGCTTTCCCTTCCTCCTCACCCACCACCTCCCCTCCATCCCCAAGCCAGTGGTCATTCTTTACCCCTGCTCTTCGTTTTGGTTTCTATTTGAGAGGCGAGACAGCGAGAGAGATGCGGAGAGGAGGAGAGAAGGTGGGAATGGTGAGTCGGAAAAGAGGCAAAATGCACGTTGGGGCAAAAATAGGGCACCAATACAATGATTTACAAACGAACAGAAGGCAAAACTAGGTAATGTCAACAGCCGATTTTTTCAGAGAGGATATAAGGAAAAGGGGTTATCACACGCTTTTAAGGGTAACGAAAAAAAGGTCTGCGCACGTATTTTTCTCCTTTTACTATTAGTTCATTTTTTTGTGAGATGGCTCCGTATTTATTCACAAATTTCGCAATTGTCACAATGTTTATAAGTGCGTCTGACTTGCACAAGAAACTTGTATTTGCATACATTGGCCTCGATTTTTATTTTACGCCAGTCCATATATTCTGTTACTGTTATTTGCTCTTGCGTGAGACTGAGCTAAGTTGTGGGTAACCCGAGCGGGAGTCCCATCAAACACTACCCGGGAGAAGCCCGGGACTGGCTTGTCGAGTGCCGTCGAGGTAGTGGCTGAGTCTCTCAGCGACCATCCGATGTTACTAAAATACAAAGGAGAAAACAAAACTAAACATCAAAATACCCATATTTCTAAAGTTCCATTCATATCAGCTTTATGTGTAAATATTTACAAAAATACGAACTATTTTCTTCAATCTTCTTGATAGCAATGCTGTGGATAATTTTGTAAAGTGATTCATTTTTTTTTCACAGCCAAGTTTCATACTAACTCCGCTCACCATCATGGTCATGATGTTCCATAAACCTGCAGTTCAGTCATTTAAATGGATTAAAGGAACAAAAGTCGATTTCCTCAAAATTTGCGTTATGGATATGTGTATGAAATAAGAAAAGATGTAGTATTTGATATTTTTATTGAACAGTAACTTCAGAATTGATAGGGGTTGCGAGCATGTGCAATATAGAGAAACACAAAATGTATCAGTACAGATTACTATATAAGAACCACGAAGAAAGAAGAATGAAGAGGCAATTAATTGATTACAATTTCTGAATATGGCTAAATGGACGTGCTTTCAGATTAAACGCTTTAGATAGATTATTACCTTCTCTAATTTTGATAAAAATGACTTCTTTTGACATACTTTATCAAAATATCAAAACATTTAATACCTTTCTTTTTGCTTTTTGCATCTTGTATGGTATATCAAATATGCAAACATGAAAGGAAGTGAATATGTCATAAGTAATTTACTTATTTCTAGTGCTATTATTACTTTTTGTACAAAAAGAAACGGTTTTGGGGTATTCTATTGTCAGGAGTTAACAAAGGAACTCGGTTACATTTCGATTTTGGTAATCATGGTAATTATAATTCATTGAAAGGGCGTGTAAAATATAGACTTGGATACCATCTTGAGGATAATTTTTCTTTCATCTTTCTTGCGTGTGAGACACCATCAATCAACTTGAATGACTGGTAGTCGCCATTTTGATTAGCTCACGCAAAAATACCACCATATTTAAAATTGGAAGCTCATTTTGGCTATTCTTTCTTTATGTATTAATACAATGTTCTTTTATATTGATGGAGGCAGTGTTGCAATGTTGCTCCACTAATTTACCCGCTGGAGTTTAAAGCAATTTATTAGCTACAGACTTAATCCGATTGGCTTATCAAAAAAGCCAGCCGCTGACATTTCGCCAGCGGGATGTATGGCATTTCATTATCATTTTGTTGTCGTTAATTTTGGGAGTATTGTTATAAAAATTTGATCACATTTTCATACAAGTATTTTCTTTTTTAAATGAACTATTTATAGAATAGAACGTACACTACATAAAAAAACGACAATAGGTTCTGTTGGAATTACTATTGCAAAGGGAATACAGAAAAGGTAAAATCTGTGCAGCTAAAAGTTAACGGGTAATTATAGTATATTTTAATATTTTGTTTGAGCCATTTCAACTTAAAAGAAAAAAATATGATCAACCAAGGAACTTTGTATTACAGTATAAAAAGCACAATATCGAGATGTTTCATAAAAACACATCACCTATTTGGAGTACAAAGTTATTTATACTATGCTGGATATAGTTCTCCGTTACTTCGTATGGTTATTTCCCTTGAAAAAAATACCAAAAATATATTTTTCAATTGATAATCAGACAGCATTAATAATTAGTTTATTTATTATATTTGTAGCTAATTTGATGAATAGTCAGAGAATTTAAAACAAAAGTTAAGCACCATGTTTTGAAGAAAAAAAGTTCTTAAGAGTAATGCCAATTCCACTTCGATCATGCTGATTCCAGAAAATATTGGTAAGGGAAAGCTTGTTGAGAGAGAGGCGGGGTAAAAAAAAAGGAGGGGAAATCGACAAATGTCTGTGGCAGTAAAAGGATTAAGTTTTCCTCTTGCTCGCGTAATTAGGCTATCCAAATAAACGTGGCCTGTATAAAATAGTCGAATTCACTTCGAACTAGGTTGAGCGCGAGTGGGTGAACAAGAGTGCAAGTCGAGTAGTGCGGGACACTTTACCCGTGCGCGTGTTCCATGTTTCAACAGGACACGCTGTATAGTACGAGTGATATAAGTACCCGGATGTCTATATTATCTGTAACCTAGTTTTGCGTTCTATTTTCTCCACACTGCATAAACAGTGGACCGTAAGTTCGCCAGAGCCGTTGAGTAGCCAGGACTAAATTCTTTAATTTGATAACTTTACTTAAGTTCCCCCTTTCCTTCTAAAAAGAAAGGTCGCCAATACTTTCCTCTTTTTTCTCTCCACCCTTTTAACATGTTTAAAGTTGAATCAAATCTTATTTTGTTTTCATTTCCGTCCATTTTCTCGGGCAAGTAGAATGAGATCCCGCTGAAATCTTGTTGTGTTTGCAGGGGTTTGATTCTGAAGATGAAAGGACCGCAGTTTATGATGCCGAGCAAACATGTATATAGGCCTGTCGAGAGTTCAGAATATTCTAAATTGAATTGGACGAGTGAATGAGGCGATAAAACATTTCCGAAGATTGCAAGCACAATAAGTTACTGTGTTAATTTTATATGATACTCAATTTATTAGATATTTGTTTGCAAAAATTCACGAGAGCAAAAGCCGCGCATTACATTAAAATTAAAAAAAAACCACCGTATAAGGTACATAAAGCAGTAGTGTTATATATACTTTGATCGAAATTTACTTTATTTTGTGTTATAAAACAGTGAATAGCAAGATATGAATGACGTGAAGTACCAAATGAAATCAAGAAAAGGAGCAAAAAGTCGATTGCAGAGGGGAAGTGTAGAGAATATAAGAGAGAGAGGGTGTGTGTGTGTGTGTGTATGTGCGTGTACGTTTGTGTGTGTGATACAGCTATATGTGTGCGTGTAGAGTAAGATAGATAGAAACAGGGAGATTGGAAGAGAAGGAAACAGAACATGCAGCTCTTGATGATGAGTCTAGAAAATTACCTTGTGGAATTGAGAGTGTGTGTATATGTGTATATGTGGGTGTGAAGTTTGTATATGCGTGTGATAATAAGGGAAAATAGAGAAATGAAAATGCAAAAGAGATAAAAGTAAGAGAGTTTTTTAATAGGGAGGATGTGGAAGACAGAGAGGGGGATATAAAATACAGCTTTTGATTGTAGGTTTAGACATAATTTGGATTTAGAGTGCACACACAAAACTAGAACTCATGGATCTGAGTAAAGTCGCAAAAAGTTACACTATAATGACACACTGGTGAGTATATCAATGAAAATACTCAACTGTGTGTCATTATAGTGTCATGTTACTCAAATCTGTGAGTTCATGTTTTTTTTTGTGTGTGTGTGTATGATATATATGTGGGTGTGCGCTTTGCATAATTTTTTATTATGATATTTATGCGATAAAGAAGAAAATAGAGAAACTAAAATGCGAGAGGGAAAATAGTAAGAAATATAGAAATACAGAGGATGAGACAGACAGACAGACATTGACAGAGATGGAGGGAGAAAGTGCATCAGTGTTGAGGATGGGAAAAACAATCAGACGAAGCACAAGTCAAAATGGAAAGTAGATGAATTCCCTTGGTGGTATCATGTTGCGATTAGTCGTCGAGAGATTCCAAAAAGTACACCCCGGTCATCTGCCTGTAGGAACCCCTGGTTTATAGTAGCCCTGTGGCCATCGAACCTTGCTCAACTGGACAAACCTGTGTCCAGTGGGGTATAACAATTTGTATTTAACACGCCGCGCTGACCACTTCAACATCTACTGACGATGGGTCAGTGTGTTACAATTTTGATTGACAGTTTGACACCGTTTTTTTGGCGCCAGGAGCTAACTTGGTTATAGAAAATAATGGTGTATATTAGTTGGTGTATTGTTTAATCGTGTTGACTTTTTGTTGATTATATCGTTGATGTAAATAGTTTTCAGGATGGTTCGGAAGAGCATTGTTTCAAGAGAGTTGTTTCTTTATAAGTATTTATCTATTAAAACGGGGCTCATGGTGGTGTTGAAATAAAAAACTATAACGGACTTTTGTTTCATAGGGTTAAAATTTGGGCTGATATTAATTTAAGCATGTTTATCGGGTTCAATATATGCATTTGGAACGTCTTATCAGGGATTTAAAAAAATGAAATGCAAAACATGTAAACTAAAATATGAACGGAAAATGGATCGAAGAGTGAAGACAGACATAAAGGGACAAAAAGAGCACCATTATACTTCGTGAAAGGAAAAAAAAATCAGAAATAAATGGGAACAATTGGTGTGGAAATGCATGCATATATATCTTATAAAAAGGAATATACTCCCGGTCACGTTTTGAATGAATGGTAATCCTAGATTTGAGTTGTGTCTCTAAAGAGCCATACCGGGTGAACTTTATTCTTCTCTGTTCATGTACTATGTGCTTTCCGCTGTCGCCCTAGTGTTATGTGCTTCGGCTCGGGTCTCCCGTCCGTAACTCATTCATGCTTCCCTCGTTCCCCCCTTCTCCCCAAACCAGCCGGCGCGGGGATTGCTCGCTTCCCGACAGCCGTGTCAGCTTACACCGGGAGTCTGATGAGGATTAGTGGGCCAGGCTCGGGTCGCCCGGGTGGGCGGGTACTGATGGTCCGGCTGGAAAACTCGCCAGCCGAAAAATTCAAAAGCACAACTCAGAAGAAAATTTCTGAGATTGATCCGAAAGAGGGAGATGGTGAAATTCATGAATAGAGATGGAGAGAGAGGTTGAGATGGAGAGAGAGGTTGAGATGGAGAGAGTAAGAGTTATAGAGAGACGATAAGGAGAGCAGCAGGAGAGGAAAACTAAACAAAAGTACTCAGACCTTTTCCAACTTCAGGTGGATGACCTGCCTCTTTATACATTCCTCTTGTTTAGACCCAACTGTCATCTAGAACGAGAGATAGCAAGAGAGAGAGGGGGAGAGAAGTGAAAAAACGCGGCAAAGTACATCCACCCTTTATGGTCTGTGTACACATTCCTCGTAAAGCGATGACTGGGGGTGTGTTTGATCTGCTATATCGGGCAAACAGTGCGGTGCGGCCCGTTATGTACACGACTCGGCCCTCCATATCAAAACTTTCAACGTTACTATCTTACTCGTGACAGGTGTACATACGTAACTTTGGAAAAGAGACGGACATTTTGGATGAAGAGAATGCAATGTAGATGGAAGGAAATGGATTGAATACAGATGGAGTTATTCTTTGCAGACTCTTTGGAAGCACCGGGCAATAGTCACTTTTATATCCCGACTGGGTATAATTCGTTTGTCACCATTTTTATCTGAATAAGACAAAGAAAAATAAAGAATGGAAGAGGAAAGAGACAGAGGGAGATAGAAAGAGAGAGAGAGGGGGAGAGAGATGAATAGATAGATAGATCGATAGATAGATAGAGGGAGAGAGACATATAGACATAGAGAGACAGAGACAGAGAGACAGAGAGAACATTTTGTCACTACTATTATGCTTTTTTTTTTATTCAAAAGGAAAACTGTTCGCAGTTGAATGCGATTCTTATAAATAATTATCACATTTCATACACTGGTAGAATTAAACTGGGCACAATATCAATATCGATAACCAAGAAAGGGAGGTTAGCAAACAAACCGTTAAGGGCCAGAATTTCTGTCATACGGAAAGGACAAATTACAATTATTTGATTTGATCGCTTCAAATGAAAGCCAAGATGATGGCGATGATGATGAGGGGAGAAAAGAGAAGAGACGATAAAAACTGATGCAGTCAATAGCTGACATCTAAGCGATTTTGAATCGAGGATCTTTTTAAAGAAAGTATAGTCAGGGGAATGGTTGCATTTTCTTCCTGATTGTGTATAGTATACTCGTATTTATTCGTATTTCCTCCTGGACTTGCCGGGTTAGTTCACCATCTGTGGGAGAAGAATGGGGATGCAATCAAGTATCGGATAAAACTGGAATCATTCTGGAAAGATGACTGTCCGAGGGCCCCATGGCAGTTCTCACGTTCCCATTGTATACATTGTTCACGCCGATAGATTCATCAGAGGAAATATAATGGCCTCACTCGGGTTGCTTTTCATGAATCCTTTCTATTTCCACCTCTCTTTCACATCCACTCTTCTTTCATGTTATCAGTATATATATATACCACTATCTGCTCCTCAACCCCCCCCCCCCTCTTGCTCTCTCTCTCTGTCTTTCTAATACTCACTCACACATACACACACATATATAAAGCAAACATGCACATAACACGCAAAATCACAGACATACACACATACACATACACACTCCCACATACATACACAACCACACACACAAACAGACGTACCTTTGCACTCATTCAGGACCACACATACAAACTGAAAACACACATACAAATATACGTTGAGACAAAACTTTGCACACAATTGAGCAAATACATAAAATACGCACACATACGCACATACACCTACACATACATATACATCTTTTCTTTTTCTCTCTCTGGACAAGCATATACATGTGTACATTTGTAACATTTCGTCTCAGTTTTTCTTTTAATTTATTGTCTCCGATGTATGCTTTCTAAATTTCATGAAAGAAAACCCATTCCATAATCAAAATCTGCAAAAAAAGGCAATGATATTTAAAAAAAACACGGTAAAAAAACAGGGAGCAAATTTAGAAATGACACATTATTCATATTTGGAAACACCAGAAACACCAGAAAAGGATAAAATTGACTCATGTAGCGTTATAGTTGGGGTGTTAAAAAGATACATGTCATTCTGTTTTACTGTTAGATTAAAATCAAGTTCATGCCTTTGTCAGGTTTGTGCTGTTTTTTTAATTCTTGTGGTGTTGCCCTATATGGATACTGGTGTTTAATTAACACCATGGTGTTTGTTGTAAATAATATTTATTTCTATCTGATGATGATGTGAACATACTTTCATCATTTGTTTCTATATACAAACAAGGGCATATGACACTTTGAACATGACACGTGACCATCGGCATGTCATCGATTTGTCGAAAGAATAGGTATATCAAGTATAAAACAGTTGTTACATTAGTATATATTTTAAGCATCAATTGGATTACCGTGTTACTTCATAATACCATCAGGGGTGTTCTATTTCATTTTTCGATTTGAACATGTTTTTCAATGAATCAAAGTTATAACAACTTCGTCACAGCAATTATATATAAAATGTATCTTTATAGTCACAACAACAAACGTTTTGATAAAATGAATTATATCGGTCTATACGCTTTAAAGATTAAATAAGAAAAAAATTTGGTGCCATAGAAAGCTGCAGTAAAGTACATGGCAATGAAATACGCAAAGGGTTTTTGAATAGTGACACATTTAGCTCCTATAAATCACATTCTTTTGTATATCTTTTAACTTTATTTTCGTTCACTGCTTAGTTTCAAATAATTAATTCACATAATTATAATCATGTTAATGATTGGATTGCCTCAACTTCAGACTCGTGCAAAATTGCTGCCTGCATTGAAAAAGACCAGACGAAATGAGCATGAAATTATACCTGGATAAAATATAAATAAAACACTTAGTAAAATGACTATAATAAAGTTTTAGGTATATGAGGAAGTTTCTGAAGTATAGGCGTGGCTTAACTATAAATTTAGCTATATTCTTGTACTTGAGCTCATGACGCTCTTTAAGAAAATAGTGAGGGAGGGGCACCAATTCATTTGGGAAATTTAGAGTAAGTGATGTCTATTACAGAGTCATTTGGGAGCATTTTAACGGCGTATTTTGGTTCACCCTGGGGCCTCTATATCTTGATCCCATCTCCTTTGTGGCCAAGTAGAATATCGACGAGTAGAAATATGATTTCTTGATGACGACAACGCCCTTTACAAAAGAGAAGAAATTGAAAATAATGAAAAGGTGTTTTCATATAGGTATCCTGGGGCCTCCCATATTCCGGCTGTCGCCGTGTAGTTTGACAACTAGTAATTGTCTCAGTATGACCCTAAAGATGTTACGTTTTTATCTTGTCTAATTGACCATCCGTTTGCTACTGACCCTTTTTGGCAAATTTTGTTTTGTTAACGTCAATTGATTTTCCCCTGGTTCAATTATGTCATTTAGCTCTCCTGTATTTCATATCCTTAACCTGCTTTTTTGATAGGCGTCAATCATCATAGAATGATGGAAAAAAAGAAGAAGAAAGGAATAGGAAAATGTATATACAATTACAAATAAGAATAGGTTTGGAAATGTGGAAGAGGGCACAGGGGACAATGAGGAGTTCGGAAAGGTATGATGGTTAACTAAAGAATATAGTTGGTAGAATAAAGTTTAGCGATGAACTGATTGGTATAATATGGAGGAGCTTTTCTACTGTCTATTCTTTGTACTTTTTTTTTTTTTTAAATAATTACTCTGATCTGCTATATTCTATAGATATATTTCTATCACGCCAATAGATTTGACATTGTGATTATTGTTTATTTTTGTATATAAACATAGATATATTCTCTATCTTCGTAATAGACTCTGAGGATAGAGAAGACTTTAATTTTCATTTATGATAATAGGTGACTTGCTTAGTGAATGTAGATGAAAGTGTTAATGAGGAAGAGGTAAGAATGGAGGGAAATATAATGAGAGAAGGAAAGAGAGATAGAGCAGGAGAGTGAGTGAGAGAGGGAGAGAGAGAGAGAGAGAGTCAATAGGAGAGAGAAAAAGAAGAGGAATGGTAAGTTAGGGGAGAATGGCAATAATTGACAGACCCTACGGAAAGTAAAAGGTTGAGAAACAATATAAGTATAAGTCATTATTAAAACAAATATTCAGAGCGCAAGATCAAGATGAAGAGAGAGAGAGAGAGAGAGAGGGACAGACAGACAGACAGACAGACACAGAGAGATAGGGAGAGGGGAAAGAAGGGGGACAGAAGATGGCAGAGATGAAAAGTATGGATACATCAATGATTGACGTTTGTAGACCGGGGGCAATTCCTAGATCACAGAAATGACGACATTTGTGACATGTGCACATCCCATCATTGTCCCCTTCCATTTTCCCCTCTGGTATGATATTAAAGAGAGTTAAAGCGCAATTGAGGTTGCAGATGACTTGTCTGATATAAAGAGCGAAATAAAGAAACCCCGGATGGGAGGTCGGGCGGGGAACAAAGTTTTGATGACGTGTGAAACCGAGTCAAATGTCACACGGTAGCGTGTCGAGAAAGTTATCCAACTGTCACGAAACACGACCCATCATTGGTATACCATCCCACTGCTGCCGCCATTTTTTGTTTGTCAGACTTTTTCCCCTTTTTAGACTTATAAGTTTAATCAAATCAATTCATTTATGTTTCTTTTGCTTTATTCTTAATAATTTCCATTTCAATCATTTCCATCCAGATGTTTATACACTCTGCAAAAAGTGTTGGGCAAAACCTCACTCCAACCAACTGTTGGGCTATTCATTTTGTTTGTCTGGTATATTGAAAAGGGAGCACAAATATTTGCATAACAGATAATGAAAACATTGCCCAAGCGTTAGATGGGTCAATTTTTTGCCCAACAACTTTTTGAGGTGTAGTAATACCAATTTTTTTTTCAACTTATTTTATCCAGCCATTCTATTTGTCCTTCGCATTTTACCGCGGTTTATTTTGTTGCTGTTTATAGTTGAGAGGTGATGTTATTATTTCGCTTGTAATTATATTTGATTATGACAACTGTTATCTTTAATTTGGTAAATAACACGATATAAACTATTTCCGAAAAGTTAACTAGAACGCAGACAATAGGTCCGTAAACCGTGTATTCAACTGTGCGGACACAACAATGACAAACCGGTACC
>BQKZ01001884.1:8399-23025 GCA_036244855.1 Temnopleurus reevesii | reverse complement strand
GCAGATGATATTTCATTTGTTTTTCATTCATATGATTTTCCATTTGTGACTTTCATATGATTTTTCATTCATGACGCGGGACTATTTGATCTACAATCGGCATGATCGCTTTATGAGAAAGATATCTGCTTTACCGAAGACAGAAGAAAACATAAAGAAACTGAATAAGAGAAAGATGAATGGAGTATTGAATAAATATCACCAAAAAATCGAAATAAGAGATAAGAGAAGAAGTGAAATCGACAAAACGGATGAGAAATCTGATGCCGCTTTGGATTAAAATTATTTTCACATCAAACACGTTGAGAATGAAAAGATGGATGATGTCAATAGGTCAAAGACTACAGGACTATTGGAAAATCATCAGTTCGGTGGTTCTATCAATTTCATTTTGCGTCCAGATCTTGAGACGGACCGAGGGCAACAAATTGTGATTACTATAGAACAATCCCACATCAACAAAAACGCGGGCTCGAATCATCTAAGCACTCCGCAGAATGTAAAATTATACCTTGTGTTGTTAGATTTTTCACAAAAAAAGGCTTCCAATATTGTACCTTTGCACCTTTAAATGTGCAACCTTGCATCTTCATTCCTCAGTGTGAAGAAAGGAGATGGGGAAAGGACTCCGGTAGTGGTAGTGGTAGTGGTAATAGTAGTAGTAGTAATAATAGTATAGTAGTAATAGTAGTAGTACTAGTAATAGTAGTAGTGGTAGTAGTAGTATAGTAGTAGTAGTAGTAGTAGTAGCAGCAGTAGTAGTAGTATTATAAGTAGTAGTAGTAGTAGTAGTAGTAGTAGTAGTAGTAGTAGTAGTAGTAGTATAGTAATAGTAGTAGAAGTAGTAGTAGTAGTAGTATACTAGTAGTAGTAGTGTTAGCAGTAGTAGTAGTATACTAGTAGTAGTAGTATTAGCAGTAGAAGTAGTATTAGTAGTAGCAGCAGCAGTAGTAGTAATAGTAGTATACTGCCCTACTCTGACAAAAGGAAGCAACTCTGAATTTTATCAAAATTGACTTTTTCCTTGATTTGAATTATTTAAGGTATCCTCTATAATACATGTATAGTGAAAGAATTTAGGTAAAATAATCCCTAGTTACCAAGATATAGACATATCAAAAGGAAGCAACTCCACATATTTCATTGGAAATGGAAAACACGTTTTCTTGATTTACTACAAAAACATGTTTCCCAGAGTTGCTTCCTTTTGTCAGAGTAGGGCAGTATAAGTAGTAGTAGTAGTAGTAGTAGTAGTAGTAGTAGTAGTAGTAGTAGTAGTAGTAGTAGTAGTAACAGTAGTATATAGTAGTAGTAGTAGTAGTAGTAGTAGTAGTAGTAGTAGTAGTAGTAGTAGTAGTAGTAGTAGTAGAAGAAGTATATCATGTATATAGTAGTAGTGGCGGTGATAGTAGTAGTAGAAGTATCTAATCACCTAAGGTTCCCCTCTATATGTCATTTTATCTTAAAATGTTATCGTCTTTAAAGTCACGAAATCATATTAACGTTATTGTTTAGAACATTAAGATGAATATTATTATCCTAATAATTATGTAAGCAAACGATTACAACACATTTTTAATGTGTGGTTGGGTATTGAGGCAGAAAGACAAAAAGCAAAATAAACGTAGGGTTCACACTTGAGGCTGAAACCTGAAGGCTTCAAAAACTACGACAGAAATACGGCAGCTTATATGTGCCTCGCGAATGTTAGTCATAGTAGGGTTCAGACAGTCCTACGGAAGATTATACATCCAGCGCAAAGGCAAGTTATTCAACTCGCCAAGGAGTCTTGTTTTGGTCAAAAAGGCAAGAAATTTACTTGTACAAACTCGCATCGACGCTACACGCATATATGCTTCCGAATGTCTGTCGTAGTTTCTGGAACCTTATGGTTTCAGCTCTCAGTGTGAACCTAACCAAAGAGAAATGGATCGGGACATCATCATGATGGTGTGGGATTAGAATATTCCCGGTAGGAAAAAATTTAGAAATAGATTCCAAAGATATCAATAGGGTTCACACTTGAAGCCGAAAACTCAAGGTTTCAGAAACTATGACAATCGTACCCAAGCTTACACGTGCAGCGCGAAAGCGAGTTATTTAATTTGCCAAGGCGCCTTGTTTTGGTTAAGAAAGGCTGGAAGGTGACTTGTAAAAACTAGACGAGCAACTTGTACAGGACGACAGAGCGAAAAGGCGACTCGTTAAAAATTGCCTTGTCGCCTTGTTTAAGATGGAAAAGTGAAAAGGTGGCTCGTGCAAACTTGCCTTCGAGCTGCACTAACTAGCTTCCGTAAACTGTCATAGTTTCTGAAACTTTGAGGTTTCGGCTATCAGTGTGAACCTTCCTATTGACAAAAGTGAGATAATACTGGATGTAAAGAAAGAAAGAAAGAGAGGTATAGCTGAAATAGGGAGAGAGGACAGAGAGGAAGAAATAGATAATGAGAGAAGGAGGACAAAGAGAGAGAGAGAGGATAAAACAGGGAGACTCTGAAGAGAGGTGAAAGGGTCCAGTATATATGTGTACGCAAATCAATGTCTGTGAAGTAGGCTCGAAAATAGTGCCAAAAAGTGCAAGTAGTCCTTGCGCGACCCAGAAACGAAAGTGCGCGCGATAAACATTTGAATGGTAACTATCAGAGTCCAATGTGACCGGGGTCAGACAGAAGCGTTATGAGAGCAGAAATATAGTCCGATTAAATTACACCCGTCTCTTTCTCCTTCTCTCTCGTGTTGAGTGATAATGAAAAGTTATACGGCAAAGATATATAGAGCAGAAGATAGTTCATGCGGGGGCAATCTTGGAATATAGGAAAAAATAGGTAGTCTTCATTTTTAGAAGATGTAATTCATCCATGTTGGAAGAGCGAGCGAGGAGAAATATTGCGGAGGCAAAAGAAGAGTTGATTATAGCAAACATAAAAATATGTTTTAGTAAAAAAAAAAAAAAAAAAAAAAAGCTTGTGCCTTTAGCCCCACCTCCATTAAAACAATCTGCATAGGCCTATGTCAAAGTTGTTGTTTGTAAATGCATTATGACGTAGTCCGCCCTCTGCATCTGTGTCAAAACCGAACTAAACATTCATATTTTCAGTTTTTATCATTCAAAACAAACACACAATCATAGGTCAAATGATATCTTGAAGCTTGATGCAACATTCATTGCATAACAATAACAGGGCAAAAATAACAAATAAAAGTACTTTTTACATACGTTTATACTTTATGAATTGTGCCAGGTTTGATGCTGCAATGTTTTCTCAATTAAAAACATAACTTTGGCAGCAGAACCATAACACAATTACGGGGGGCAGTCCTGGTCAGAAGTGACTGGATTCTGGTTTTAAAAAAAAAAGACCAAGAATTTGGATAGAAATTGCAAGCTTTCTGGTTAGTTAAAACATGAGCTGGCCACTTTTGACAACGAATTAGAAGGCGCCTCTGGATTTTTTTTTAAACTAGTCATTTGGAGTGCCACTCCGAGTAAAAATTCAAAATGAATAGTACCCAATTTGACACGAAAGGGTTCACTTCCGGGGCAATCCGATATGAATCTCTCAAGGGAGTGCGACAATGGTCTACACAATAGCGTTTCATACCTGTTCAACTTANCCCCCCCCTCCCCATAAAAGAAAAAGCGTAGGCCTGCATCAACATTGTTGTTTGAAAATGCATCATGATGTAGTTCCCCCTCTTCATCTGTGTCAAACCCAACACAACAAAGTGCAAAATTTCATAATTTAAAACAAACACACACACAATAAATAGACTAGGAGCTCCATTTCCGATACTTCTGTATAACTTTAGAATTGGACCAGGTTTGATGTTAAATATTTTTTCACTTCAATACATAACTTGGGCTATGTCTGCAGTGTGAAGCAATCATAGGTTCATGTCGATTCGGAATGGAGTTCTATAGGCCTATGCCGAACACTTGCACTGAAATGCCTAGTAGGATAGTTGAAAGGACCCTAGGGGCAGTTCTAGTCAGAAATGACTAGATTCTACTATAAAAAAATGACCAAGAACTCTTACTATAAATTACCAGCTTCTTTGGCAGCTTTAAACAGGCGTAATTAATTTTTGACTATGAAATTAGAAGGTACCCGGGATCCTTTAAATTACTTAAATGTAAGTGCTCTTCCGAGTCAAAATTTAGCAGAAATAATTTCCCATTTGACACAGAAGGGACGTAACCTTGCTCAAGAAGGTTCACTTCCGGGGCAATCTGATACGAACCTTTAAGGGAGCGCCACAATGGTCTACACAATAGCGTTTCATACCTGTTCAACTTACCATTGACATTTGATAACAATTATTTCATTGTAAAAAAAAAATTAGTTGTTATATGATATATATTTTCTTGGTTATGCAAATGAGAAAACAAGAAATGATCTTTGTATCCTTTGGAAATATACATGGCCATGAATATTCCCCATTCAACGATACACAACAGAAAAACGTGCAGAAAACAAATGCTAATGGCATATTGATCATAGAACAGATAACCCATTTTTTCGCTTTGCCACAATGCATTGACAATTATTTGAAAACGATAGCCATGGAGCATATGAATATATAAAAGCCAGCGAGGCGTGGCGAGAGATATACTGATAAGAACAGCAACGTCTGATGTGGGCTTAGATGATTTGATGGATGTGTCTGTTCATTTCTATATGTTGTCGAGTACCCCTTCTTTGGAGAACCAAGAACAGCCAATATGCTTTTCAACGTTTGAAGAAAGTTCCAGACAAGAAATGTGTATGTTATACGCATAATTGTTTTACATATCTAAATGAAGTATGAATTACTGCTATATTTAAATTAATCTTCATAACTTTTTTTATCTTGGTAATATTTTACTATTGGCGTATTTTAACGTATTCTGTAAAAATTTGTTTGAATCGAATAAAATGTTGCCGATATCAAGTACAATTAATAAAGAGAATTTATTGAAGAAATTGAAATAGATATACTTCTTTTTCAATTGTATGTGATTACAAAGTTTTCAAATGGCAATCATACAACCGTATTCGCATTAGTTGACCATTTGGCAGGATTTGTTTAGTGAGAGTAGAATAAAATAATATTTTATTACATAATGTTATATGCGTACAGTTCCATCCAGGTACCATTGTGACATGAACGATAATATTCTGTGTACTTTTGTTTTATGTGTTAATTACATTATTCGAGAACATTTTTTGTCTGAATTTCGATTTTGATTGTGATTTTAGAGTTGATTAAGAAAAACCTTAGATATGATACATTGATAATTCCCTTCCATTATTCAGTGATATCAAAATAAGCCAATTTTTTATCGCTTCTATTCTTATTTTATATATATCATTCTACTATGTACATGTACTATATTCTAATACATTTCTTTCTGCTCTCGCAACAAATGTATTTAAAAATGCAATAGCGGGTGCCAGTGTCGGACCGATTCAGTGAAATTTCGGGCCTTCTTAGATTACGATTATAGCTTTTTTGCTGTGCAAATATCTTTGGGCTAATGACTACCTTTCTGTCAACGTTAAGTAAGTCCCGCAAAGAGTTCCGCGTCCCCTTACAGAATAAAAATTATCAAAGGCAGTATTACTTCGACCTTAGCTTGACCGGAAAACTTCTAACCCGGGAATCGCCGAACACACTCCAGCACGGAGGTGGGAATAAAGACAAAATAAAACAGTGATAATGAACAAATAAAAAGACACTATTTATTTCTGTCTCTTCTTTCCACTTCTGCAAATTAATTGAGAATTTATCCACATCTCCGAGAAAGATTTGAGGAAAGTCAACAAGATATCCTTCCCCGAAGAAAGCAGACATAAAGTTATGACACCGGGCCCGTGTTTGAGTTGGGGCGTAATTTCCCTGTATCGTTGAAGCGTCTCGGTTTTCACAGAGGGTCCGAAACTGCCGAATCTGTCTTGAAAAGAAGCCGACATTCAATTGCTGTATATTGGAGAAGGTGGAAAAGACATAATTGTCCCAACTGTATAATAAACGAACAAAGAAAATGAATTGAAGTCTCGGGGGCAAGGGCGTTGAAAAGTCAATACAGTTGACTTTGACATCGAGAAAAGCTAAATGAGGGCATTTGGCTGGTTCCTACGGGACTCTTTGAATCGGGGCACGGGGAGGTTGAGGGGAGCGACGATGTCACTGTCCCGCTGGCACCCTTGTAACGAGTTCGTAATTGGACACAAGGCAGTCGGCGCGTGGAGCGGGTCGTCAGCTCATCGTCACCCCAGTGATACGGACAGGGTACTATGTCGTGTACCCGTCTCATGCCAAAGACTGATCAATTTGGCAACTATTCTTCATTGATAAGAGGCCAGATAAAATTGCTGATATAATTTCTTGACTTCTGTTATTCATATAAAATTGCATTTGATTGATTATATATTATTGTCGTAAAATCAAACATCGAATAAAAATGCAATGCCGCATTGCGTGCAATGTCATATTTTCTTTTTATCATTTTTACCCTACCCTTCTTCATCAAATATACGCCTAGCGAAATATCCATTACTTCTACCAAAAACATTAAATACAACACAAATTATTTATCTATTATACTCCATTTTAGACTTTATCATCAGTACTGGGAAAAATGTATATCGATTGGTGTTTTCTTTTTCGTAATATCGGTTGGTGCGATGACTACTAATATCAAATTTATGTTGTGGTTGTATAACATGAACATAATTTGATGTTATTCATCTTTTTATTAATCATATTATTTCCATTTTTCGTTTTGATAATTTCCATTTTGATAATCATCGAATGATGATAAAAATATTCCTTGCCCTTATTATTTAAAATTTGACTCCGAAAAAGATTTTGACTCCAGTAAATATTTTTGACTCCAATAAATATCTTTATTCATTTATTCATTTATCTATATATTTAGATACATTCATACAGGCACAAAATATCAGCAAATTTGCAGTATTGCATCAATGTCCTGAGAATAAAATGAACTGACATAAAAACATGAACAATACTAACAAGTAAAATGCAAATGAATAAAATATCAAATATAATACAACGAAAATAATTCTCGAGATCTAATCACTAACCTTCTTACATTTTCCACTAAAGAGAAAATAATATGAACTTGAACTTAGATTATGTATACATGCTATTTTTTGTGGAAGCTACAAAACCGCAGTTCACTTTTGACCTTTTCGTCTTGCAAAAACAATTGCTTGAAGATTCGTCACGATACAGTAGCACCGTGGCCCTCAATGTTTTCTGTACTAACCTGAAATAATCTAAAAGATTATAATGTCAGGTGGTGTAGCATATACACGACATGGTTTGTGCATATAGGCTACGATAGACTTCAAGAAAAAATACACCAACATTTAGTATATCATAACATGTTGGTTGCAAGCTTGTTATTTGCTTTGTTATTGATATCGTGCTTCATTTTTTTCAATTTGAACATATTTTTGTGTTGTTAGTATTTTATTCATTTATCCATGATAGAACATTCTTCTTTTAGCTAAAGGCTGAGCTTAGGAATTAGACCGTAAACAATGTAACACATACAGATAAAAACATAAAAACTCTAATGAAAACATAAAACAAGAAAAACACTAAACAAAATAATACGACAATAAACATGAAAAATTCTTTTTTTTTAATTTTCTTAATGAATGAAACGATTCGTCACAACAATGATATAAAAATATAATTGTAAAAAAAAAGTACACACGCTTTGATAAAAACAAACATAGTAGATCGGCCTACACTCCTTAAAGATAAAACAAAAACAAATTCAAGCAGTTTATTATAAGGGTGTAATAAAGGTATATCTTTTCATATATTCTTCACTGAATCCACTCACCGCCCCTAGTCACCTCACCCCGAACGTTATCTATATAGCTTTTGTATATTTAATGTCAGTGTGTGAATTACATCCTTGTTTAAAAGTGAACTGCGTATAGAATTGGAGCGCACGTAGAAAAATATGAAATTGAACTTTTACTGAATTTTGTTTTATTGATCCTAAAAAATATGGCAAAAAATAAGGCATTATATTAATAAAGTATAGGGCACAGAATAGGTACGCAAAAATGAACGTGAGAATGAGTTTGAGTTTGAAGTAAGTGTAGAATAAATCGAAACTGTTAGATTGTGTGTATTGAAGTAAAATGAATTGCTGAAAACAACAAATCGGGTCATCTTGTCTTGCCGAAACACCGTGACACATCGTGATAAAATGTTTTCGGTATTCTAAATGGATAAAAACCTCACGGCGTAGTGAAATAAAATGAAATACGGAACGAAAATTAAAATCGGAGCATAAAGAAACAGTATGTAAAAGTAAGCGTGATATGAACAGACTCCAGTGAGGGTAGAGGGATAATATCTTGTCGAATATCGGGTCAAATATCAAGCGGGCTTTCGTTCGTACAGGACACGTTGGCCGATGTAACAACTTACTGCTCGTACACTCGGATCATATTTAGGGATCTCAACCCCTGGCCCGTCTCTAAAACCCTCTGAGTCATCGTGTCATTCTCTAACTGACAGGTCGCCAGGAGTTATATATGAAGAGCTTATTTGCAAAAGGGACTTAGATACATTTTCAAGAATTTGGAGAAATAATGTGAGTCTATGACAGTTTGTATGGGCGTCTATGGAGAACTGAACACTAAATTGACAATATTTTCTACTTACTGGTTATACTAGACTCAGATATATACTTTGAATTTACAGGGTAAGATTAATACTCAGTCACATCGAAAACTCAAAATTTGATTGGAAATGGATATAACCCCTTTTGAAAATGAGCTGTTCATGTATCAGTTGATATTGTGCACTCACTATAGTCAACCTAAAAATCACACTTGATGCCAAAAAGACGTTATCCCTGTTAGAAATGCCAGTTGAGTCCTTGATTATGTATTTTCATAGGCTTTAGGGGCCTTTCAGTTTAATAAAGTATTTAGCTTAATTTTTATCTGTGGAAGATGCAAATCTCAGTCTATTCCAGTGAAATTAAATTTCAGGGTAA
Organism: Temnopleurus reevesii; assembly: GCA_036244855.1. Taxonomy (NCBI): domain Eukaryota; kingdom Metazoa; phylum Echinodermata; class Echinoidea; order Temnopleuroida; family Temnopleuridae; genus Temnopleurus; species Temnopleurus reevesii. The sequence continues at coordinate 13,988 of BQKZ01001884.1, read as the reverse complement.
AGTTGCAGTGCTTTCGCAGTTTTAGACAATTTATTTCAATATTCGCAATAGAAAGCAAATTATATCTTCTGATAAACTAACATGACTAAAATCATGAAAACGAGTGGTTTAGGCCCCGGTCATATACATGCCCGGAAGCATCACGACTCAACACGACTCTCTGTCAATTCACAGTTTTCTGCCTCAGAACATATATTCGTGTTGAATCGTGTTGCTTCCGGGGTCCTTTGTGACCGGGGCTTTATCCTTAATGCAATGCATTAATATTTACAATTATATTAAATGATCAAATATATAGAACCAGAAAAATACTTTATTTTGGAGTTTAGAGCATTCAATATAACAATATTAGAATTTAAGCGTTACTTGCGTTCGGAAAATTCTAGATACATTATAACACAAAGAATGCAAATTACAGTGGAAATAAAAGAAGAAAAGGTGAGAACGAAATTGTACAATGAAGTAAATTCACTAAATTCCAATTGAATACTTAACTGTTTTTAACAAGTATGATTATAACGAAATGTGAAGTGGGATAGAAACTGATCGAACTATTATCTTCCAAAACTCTAATGCAACATCAATCATGATTAGCACTAACAAAGGATTTTGGATGACTGTTTTCTATGTTTTTGGTTTTCGTTTAAAAAAAAGGAATTGAACATGGAATTGAATGTCAGAAAAATACAAAATTAATAAACTGCATCGTTTATAGATGCCATGGATGCCGTGGTAAGAGACAAGCAACACTACACTACCTTTTGGCAAAACGAGAAAAAGGGGAAATCTGTGTTAAACGTCCGTTAATGTACCCGGCCCACTTTCGGCAATGCATTTAGCCACTTCACATGATAGTTTCCACTAATTCACTAAATGAGACCTAATGAATATTACCTTAGTTGGGTTTATTAGATAAACTACTACCTGTTCGGAACGGCTAAATTCTTCAAAGTTGGACAGGGCTATAATTGATCTATCTGTCACGGCGTTTAAAGTGTTCTTTGGCTTGTATAGTGGGCTGCAATTACGGATTAAGTGATGGTAAATTGCGATGAATATATAAAAAGGTGTGTTTTAATGGGCGAAAATGCGCGGACCAGTTTACTCCTGATAATGTCGTCGATATTCATTATTTCTACAGGAATGTAGGTAATGCATGCTGTGCTGAATTTTCATAAAGTGCTCGAGAAATCTTCCTATTAATTATGCATGCATGTGTATCGATATTTCGGGGGGGGGGCGTAAAACGTCGAGAAATGTACATATTCGGAACTAGGACAGAAAAACGCATACCCATTTAAATTCATGCTGTGAATCATCAGATTTTATCCCCATCTCCCTCTAAAATTGAAAACGGGGTAATTTCATTGCCATTCCGTGTGCTCGGTTGGCTGTATAAAGAGTAAGCGATGACTAGCCCATCATTTATCTTTATTCTTTCTCGAATCTAGATTTCGTGATATTTTGACGCGAGGTTTCACATTTTTTCCCACAGCTGTTGCTCACCCCTATGTCCTCATTACACGTCACTTGTGTTTGTAGTGACAACGTGTTTTCTTTCGATAATCCAACAGTTTGTTTGCCTCTGTATTTACATTGGTCTAGCACAGATATTCGTTTTCTATTCGAAAACAAATGTTTTGGCGACATTGAAAACGAGACGATCAATGATGTATGGTCGCTAAACAATTCCTGTCACGAATGGGTTTGTTCGACAAATGAAAATGCTGTTCGAATTCGTAATTATAGCGAGTCTTTTTTGATCCACATTCAAATTTCCTGGATCATTTTGAAAATTGACCCTCTTCAGATTATTCAGTCTTAATTTTGAATGTATAGGATTCTCAAGCAAGTTAATGGTTTGATTATTTAATTTCACCTAAAGTCACAATTGTACCTTATGCATTCTGGACGAAATTGAATGCTCGAAATGCAAATTGTCTTGAAAATGGTATGAAACTGTAGGGAAAACATAAAGAGTAAAATAAGACAAATAAAACACAAATAAATGAATGAAATTATAAATCAATAAGAAAAATAATGTTACGTTGAATTAAACATATATATAAACACAAATGTCCAAGGAGTCATTTCAATGATTAAACATTAATTTCTGTGCAGTGAAACTAAATATTATAGCATTTAGTTTTCACACAACTATCATTTGTTCAATTATTTTTTTTAATATTTATACAGGTAACCATAATCAGCTGCTGATAATAACAATGGTGAGCCGGCCGCCTTCCTGGGATTTAAAACCATCGTTGAATGTCATCAAAATCGAGAAAAGTTCAGATGAGATTTAACCAACTGAGTGCCGGACTGGAGATCTACATTGTACTCCTTTTAAACAGATTAATTTGACGAAACAGAAGACCTGTAAACAAAACAAAAACAAAAGCAAAAGTAAGATAAGAATATGACATTGATTTGGCAACGATAAGGTGTTTACAAGGTGCAGTGTTTGTGGCATTGGCTAGGATATTTATGACATGCAAATTGTGAAAGAGTATAAACAACACTAGCTAGACAAGCTTTGATTAAATGTATTGTTTTAGCCCCAAATCAAATAAGAATACCCCTCGGAATCATTTAAATTCAGCTCTGATGTTGCACAATATACATATCAAGTTAGTCTTTAATTAACATCCTGCTTCAACACTACTGTTAATCTCGCTATAGCTGAATGTAGCTGTCTATGAGCTCTTAAATCTCAGAAATAAAATTTGAATAGACAAAATTGTATTTTAAACACTGCAGGCAAAAGAGACGGTACGTTGCCATAATTTGTTGTCCTGCCTTTGCAGTAATAGGCCTACGCTTTGCCCTGGACAGATTTGATTTTTTCTGTATTTCTGTATATTTTTGTTATGTTTGATGTACTCAATGTTCTTTATAACTTATTCCTTTATGTCAATAAAGTGATACAAAATCAACATATTTACATTTATAAAAAAAAATGATCAGCAGGAGAAAGCATCAATTCTTATTTCAAAGATAAAAGTATGAAAAAGACCCACAAACCAAAAGACACAGTCCCTTAATTTGTTTAGCGAGCAAACCGAAGAGAAATAGACAATAACATGGACATAAATCGTAGCTCTTTTCGTATGGGGGGAGGCTTGAATAAAAAGAACTCCTGAACTTGTAAGTTTCGTCATACTAGTAACTACATCGTGAAAATTCACAAACCTTTAACGTTTCTCATGTCAAAGGTCACACTAGTGTAATCCTAACAGGTATGCTATGATCCAAGAGCCCGGCAATCGATAACTAGTTACAACATGCAAATATTGAATATTCTGGCGCGAATATGAAATCTCATATTCCGAACGATCGTCTGTCGCGAACAGCTGTGTCAAGTTTTCGCAGCGAAAATTAAACGAGGGGCGATCTCAGCTTAGAAATTGCGCTGATTATTCTATTAATTTTTCACTTTGAATGAAATTTTCGGTATATAATTTGATGAATCATGGTCGGCGAGGATATTACAGTTTCCAAAAAGAAATGTAAGATATAATAGACTTGTAATATTTGTACTTTATAATTACTAAAAATGAACTTGATGATTAACAGATTAAGCAAGACCGTTTGGGGGAAATTTTGGCACAGTTCAATAGATTATCAAAGTTGAATTAAAAAATGTGACGAAATTGTTGAATATCTTATTCGGATAAATAAGATATAAATCAAGTGTTTGATAAGGGTGACGTCGTTACACCGTTCGACATATTGCTGATATGTTGTAGCTTGTTTGAAGTGTGATTGAGAACTTCACATTTTTATGACTTAATATCCACATAGGTTATGCCACTTTATCATTATCATTATTAACATTATTATTATTATTATTGCATGTACATAATAAAATGCAGTCATTATCTTCTTGTTAACGATTCTATCATAAACCATTTCCGTTTTTCCAAAATGACCCGTTGCAAAAACACAACTAATTCTTGACATCGCAAAGATCGAATAGGTAGGCTATGAACTTCTTTTTTTTTTTTTACAGTTTACATAATAGAAGACGACTATGTGTACGAATATGTGTACTGTTACAGGATTTGATGAAAAGGGTCTTTTTTGCTACCGTGATTTGTGACAACTATAACGAAACAACTATTTTAATAAATTGTATGCAGATGGTCTAAGCATCAGTTAAACTTTCAAAGAATGGCCGAACAGTATTTCCTTTTATCATAATATATCGTTCATGCATTGGATTGATATTTTTGTTAATAATCATTATGGCGATTAGAATTCGTGATTATTACCATTGCATCTGTCATTGTCATAATTTGTTTTCATTTTTATTTCAGAATGCTTAGACAATTAATCACGATGTATATTGATGTTTTATTTTCTGTAATGCAATTGGTAGAAGTGCTTGCACATACATATCGTTTTACTATTACTGGCATTATGTATTATCATAAATCATGATAAGAGATCGTAAATAAATAACTGAAAGACACTTGAAAAAAATCATTTCATCATTATCGTACTCCTATGCGAATGAGCATTGTTGATGAAAGGACAAATGAAGGAGCTGACGTTGTTTGCCTTGCCAGTTTATTTCCTTTTAGCTTTCATATTGTTATTCGGAAACTTACCTATTTTCGTTAAATTACAAACCATTTTAATGTGATTAATATTTTTCTTTGTAATATTTTTTAATCGATCAGTCAACAAGAGTAATGACTGGTGCAATCGACCGTTTCAGTGCCAACAGCCAAACTCTATTTTTCGGTATTGCTCTCCAGAATCTACGAGGATTTGCGCCCCCTTTCGACCTAAAATGTTCAATGCTCGCCGACGGTCTCATGGAAGTGAAAAGTGAAAAATAGTTTTCTCGTTCATGCCTTTCCATTCCGATTCGCAAAAGAATACTAATCTCGGATGCATTTGAATTACGGCCTATGAAAGAATGAATCAAATTTGCTTCACTTTTTAATTTCTTTTCCTCATCAACCCATTATCATTGGTTCCCTGTCATCTAAGAACATTTATTTATCTGTAAAAAAATGGTATAGCGAGCTGGTAATTGTCTTACGAACTATACGCACGACTGGTGACTCAATCCTGCACCTAAAAAGGAAATGACACCACCTTTCACCCTTATTTACAGTAAATCTGTTGACAAAACTAACTACGTCATTCCTTTTGAATTCGTTTTTCAATAAAATAACAATGCGTGTATAATTATTATGTTCATTTTATATCATCAAAGAATACGTTTGTTATTTTTATACGTGAAATGACAATATTTGCTGTCAGTTGGCATGACTGTTTAAATGTCTGTTTTCACTGTACACTACTAGAATAATCCCCTAAATTCAACGCATACACTGTGTTGAAGTTACAACATCACCATCAAGATTTTGAACCAGTACAGGAAAGTCATACATCATACACCTTGTTTAGACTGGGGTATTATTCCCCTTTAATATCGGTGTTGGTGAATTGATTCGTAAATGGTATTTCAACAGGCTGGAATTCTAATCATTCATATCAGGAATATAAGATTCCATTAATTATGTCAGTGAATTAATTTATTTATTTCTTATGGCGCGGGGGGGGGGGGGGGGG
>BQKZ01001883.1:77735-91498 GCA_036244855.1 Temnopleurus reevesii | reverse complement strand
CCACCACCACCACCACCACCACTACCACCACTACCACTACTACTACTACCACCACCCCACTCCTACTTCTACTGCTACTACTTTAGTTGCTGTTAACCATTTGAGTGCTGCCCTTTTTCTCTGGGTTTCAGAAATTTTGGTTGCATCTCCAATTCAAAGGTTAATTAATCTTATTAAGAAATGTTATGGCTTTTGATGTAATAAATGTACCAAGGAAAGGCCATACATTTCTTGTTTATGATCATATGAATTTTGTTCTTGAAATCATGAAATATGATTATGTAATTTCAAGGAGAATATCTAACCCCATTTGTGGCAGCCTCATAATGTAGACTTCTGTCGAAGCCCATTGCCTGCAAAGGGTTAAAATGTCTATACTAACATTTATATATATTACACTCACAATCAATCTATTCTTGTTGCAGCTGCTACATTAGATTAATGACACATGAAATATATTACATACAAACTATGAATTACAAGTCAATGTTTTTTAATCAATGAGTTTGTACTTTTGAGATTGAGAAAAACAATCTTTAAACATCGGATTTCAAGCAGGAGAAGACAGTGATAATTACAACTTTGTTGATGTGCTTTGAGAGTAGGCTTGAGTCAGTCTTTTGGTTTGACTACCCTCTAACAGTAATGACAATAAAACTGAAAGTAATACATTTTTTTGTTTTTTAAAGGATCCTTGGTGAGCGAGTGGCTGAGCTGTAAAAGAAATTAAAGATGTTACATGCTCTTCCTCCATTTTTTGTATTTCGTTCTGCTTGTTTTGATATGTTTTGATATGTTTCTATATGTTTTGATAATTCTCATTCATATATAATCGTTATTTGTACTTGTTATCAATTTAATCTATACATATTTGTTATGTTTATACTGTAAAGCGCTTTGAACCTTTTCTGGAATTAAGTGCTATATAAATTTTGTATATTATTATTATTATTATTATTATTATTATTATTATTATTATTATTATTACTGTAAGGATAAGCATCATTTTTGTTTCTTTCTGGATTATTCGCAAGCGAGTGGTCGAGCTGGAGAAGAATTTGAAGACACTAGGGGTTGCTGGTCTATGGACATTGTTTGCCGGATAATGATATTGATAATAACATGAACAATAATTACATTGTATGACAAACTATTGTAATGATTAGCATTGTCTATTTAAGGATCCTTGTTAAGCAAGTTGCCAAGCTAGAGAAGAAATTAAAGACGCTAGCGGTAGCTGGTCTGTGGATGTTGCCTGTAAAAAGGATAATGATAACGATAATAACATTAACAATATTATTACCGAAGGATAAGCATGGTTTTTGTTTCTTTCAGGATACTTGGTAAGCGAGTTGCCGAGCTAGAGAAGAAATTAAAGACGCTAGCGGTAGCTGGTCTGTGGATGTTGCCTGTAGGATAATGATAACGATAATAGAAACAATAATATTAAATGAAAGTTATATTCTTTTATATTTCTTTTTTAGGATCCTTGGTAAGCGAATGGCTGAGCTAGAGAAGAAATTAAAGACGCTAGAGGTAGCTGGTCTGTGGATGTTGCCTGTAGGATAATGATAGCGATAATAACATTAACAATATTATTACCGAAGGATAAGCACGTTTTTGTTTCTTTCGGGATACTTGGTAAGCGAGTTGCCGAGCTAGAGAAGAAATTAAAGACGATAGCGGAAGCTGGTCTGTGGATGTTGCCTGTAGGATAATGATAACGATAATAACATTAACAGTTTTATTACCGAAGGATAAGCATGGTTTTTGTTTCTTTCAGGATACTTGGTAAGCGAGTGGCTGAGCTAGAGAAGAAATTAAAGACGTTAGAGGTTGCTGGTCTATGGCCGTTGCCTGCAGGATAATGATAACGATAATAGAAACAATAACATTAAATGAAAGTTATATTCTTTTCTATTTCTTTTTTAGGATCCTTGGTAAGCGAGTGGCTGAGCTAGAGAAGAAATTAAAGACGTTAGAGGTTGCCGGTCTGTGGACGTTGCCTGTCGGATCTGGTGCTGGAGGTAAGTAGCAAGTTAAGTTTTTTTTTAATATACTTTATTGTCATATATGAAGCTAAAGCATATTTACAAGAAATATTACCTAGGATACATTCTACGTTGGTAGAAATGTACAAGGCTTGAAAATACAAAATATATTTATAAAATAGGTGGGCAAAACAAAATAGAGAAATTAACAGAGAAGTACAAATGATTAGACAATTAATAAAGAAGAACGAGAAGATATTTGTAATTGCTATTAGATTGGCAGTATAACGAAAGTGAAAACATATAAAGAGATGGGTATTACATTTGGAGAGATTTTAGGCAATTATCCATTTGAAAATAATGGGCTTTTACGGAAGTCCAGCGAGGTGTTTATTCTGTAACAGAAGGTCAGATTACAAATCGGTCAAAAGTTTGGTCAGCTTTTCGCCTCTAAAATACTGAATTCTGCAGAGAATTTTCAAACAAAACCTTGCATTATCAACCCTTTGAAGATAATGGGCCTCTACGGAAGTTCAGCAATGTGTTCATTTTCTTGCTAAAGACTTGTGCAGAAGCTCAGATTGCGAAGGTGTCACAAAAGTGGTCATCTTTTCACCTCTAGAATACTTTCCAAAAGAAATATTATCTGAAGTGATACAACGTTACAATATTTAGATTCATTTCAGGGATTGTACTTAATTTAATATTTCATAGATGCAGACAAAGCATATTGTTTGCATTCCTTGTGGTAAAATTATGTTTCATTTAGCAAAACAATATATAAACAGGAGTTTTATGCTAAAATGGTTTGATAACACACACCAAAAAATCTCTTTCAAATATCTATCCCTGTATCTAAAAGAAAATTACTATTGATCATCAACTTTGGAATGAAGTCCCTCTTACACTAATGCTGTTATTGAAGCAATTGTAATTGAATGGCTATATATTGATTATTACAGAACTGTCGGAACGATCTGGTAAGGTTGGCTGAGGTATTTGTAATCAAATCCGTTGGCCTACCCAAATGGGTTTAAGTTTGTGAAATAAAATTAATTCCAAAAATTAACTAAATACTCCTAATGACAGAACACATTTATCAAAATTGTTTAATTATATTAATCTAATGATGATAATGAAGCCCCTTTAGTACAAGTACCACCATTGTCATCATAACTGGAATTTTTATGATGGAATTGGATATGGTATATTCATCCCAAATAATAGTATTACCCAATTAAGTAATGGGTGTTTATGTTGAATAATAACAGGAATGAAATACTAAATTCACACCCCAGTAATAGATATATTACTTTAACCAAAATTTCAATTGGATAATAATAATAATTATTATTTTCATTAGTGTTATCATTCTCAATGCCATTGATATCAAAATTATTATATAATCATTCTTTTCTTCTTATTTTCTTCATCATCATCGTCTTCTTCATCCCCCTGCTCCTTTCTGTTTTTCCCTTTTCTTCTTCCTCTTCTTCTTTTTCTACTTCTTCTGATCATTGTTGTTGTTGTTGTTCTTCTTCTTCTTCTTCTTCTTCTTCTTTTTCTTTGTCTTCTTCCTCTTTGTCTTCTTCTTCTTCTACTTCCTTCTTTTTCTTCTTCTTTGTCTTCTTTAATCTCCTTCTTCTCATCCACCTTCTCACTTGTTCTTCATTTTCTTTTTTTTATCATTCTTGTTTCTTTTTTGTTGTCTTTGTCTTCTCCTTTTTCTTCTTCTTCATCTTCTGCTTTACCTTCTCTTTTTCCATTTACCCCTTGATATTTTTTTTCTTTGATTGTCTGTACATCCATTTTTTCCCTTCTTTCTCCTCTCATCCTTCACCCTCCCTTTCCCTCTCAACTAAAATCATTAGCACCATTAGATGTTAAAACTAATCTATTGTAGGCCGCATACACATTAAATTATATGAGGGCTTTTTTTTTTATCATTGTCACGTGTATCATGTTACCTTCACTTTTAAATCCCTCTTACATCTTCCGACTTATTGGATTCAGTACGCCACGCATGTATGATTTCAGTCATACTTTTATTTATTTATCGGAATGTATACATAAGAACTGACCAGCATTAGATACTGAATAGATCAGTGTACAATAAAGATAAGATGTAATTAAATTAATTATATGATGTTTAAATCTCTCATGTTGAATGGTTTCACATTGCCAAGTCAATCGATGTAAATCTTGAAGGACTTTATAGTCAATGGTCTAAAACCTGGTGCAAAACCATTTAGTTGGGTCAAATTTGAATGCAAGTGTGTTACTTAAACTGGTCAAATGAATGCGCTAGTTTGGCACTTTATCAAATGAATTCATATTTAAATTTAACCTAACCATAGCTTATCCATGGACTAAAATAAAACATTTTTTGAGAATCCCACCCCATTGTGGCTTGTAATACTTGATCATGAATATAAATGCTACCCTTGGGCGTTCGATAGATGGGATGCAAAGAATACGAACACTAACATCCCCTTCCAGAATGTGAACGGAGCAAACCTTATGAGTGAATAAAGAAAAATACAAATATACTCACATTATTTGCTTGCGATATCACCAGAGAAAAGTGAGCACCCCCCTTTTTTGCTTGTCAGCTCGCCGGTGGAATTTATAATTTGCAAGGTTTTTCTTTTTGCTGGTCGGAAAATCTTTGAAACCCCCTTCTGAAAAAAAATGCCAGCAACAGCCATGTCCCCTGTACCAAGCCATTTCTTGGTGTACTTCCAGAAAATACATGGTACCAAATCTATTTTTACATTGTGAAACAATCTGACAGAATGCAATTTATAAAAATGGACTTAAATTATCTCATCTTGAACTACAAGACAAGGACATATTTTAGTGTACAGATATATTTGCAATTCCGGACAGGTTCGAAACATTGGAGTTTTGTTATTTTCACGTTTTTGACAGTGTTTGTACACAAATTAATGTCTTATTGTATGGAAATTTTCATGAAGCCAAAATCACAAAATTTGAGAAAATAACAACCAATGCTTATACAGTGAATTGAAGTTCTCTTTCAAAGGAAAACCCATCTTTTTGCAAACGCACTCCATGTTTGGTTGTACTTCCAGAAAATACATAGTACCATAGTTATTTTTACATTGTGAATTAACCTGACAGAATGTGACTTAAAATGGGCTTGAATTTAACCTAATTTTTAACTAAACTAATGCTGTGTGAAGGAAAACCCCTCTTCTAGCCGACTTGAAATAAGATTGTGCAGAATTTGCAGCCAACAGAGAAGAGTTAATTTATCCATTTTCATGCAATCATATAGTGTACTTCTTTATACCAGTATGGCATGCATGCATGATACAGACACGTGATTAGGTTATTTTGGTATACATCATAGTAAACATAGTAAAATGTATTTGGTGATCAAGTTTTCATATATCAAAGTGTGTCTGGATCATAGAGATATATAATGCGGTAATGGCATGGATTTAGGATTTAACATAATAATAATAAGTCTGTATTTATATATAAATATATGAATGGAAATTGATATCCTCCAGCCATATTGTGTGTTAAATTATCATTATCACACAGACAGATTTGCCAACCGTTCAAGAATATGCGTGAGGTACAGATTAGAATTTCAATTACGAACAGCAGAGCAAAAATGAGAGAAAACATAACAACAATGATCATAGATTCTGCCATTCACTTGTAATGAAAACCTTGAATTCATAAGAAAATAACCCTCATGCTTATTCCGGAACGGTTGTCATCTCATGACAGATTTTGACAAGGGATGGAATTAACTTTCTTTGATAAATACAACATATTAAAATTATTTTCTTTTTCATTTAAAATTTGTGAGATAAATTTGAACTTACAGGTTCTAAACAATTATAGTCAACCAATAACAGTGCCCATTTATGTCTATTAATACACTTAATGCATGTGTTTTCTGTGCTGTGTTCATTAAAGTCAGTTTTTAAAGTAAGCCATAAAAATTTAAATTTTCAAAACTTATTTATTGGATGGCCCTCAGAGGAAGATATGCAAGATATCTCTTGCCTTATAAAATTGATGGCCTTGGACATGAATAAAAGTTCACTAGAAAATTAATTTTTCAAAAATATGAAGCCAAAATAACTTCAAGCCAAAATAATGTCTAAAACAAAATTACAGTAGTGAATCAACCAAATTGTAATTTTGTACATCAAGCTAGTAATATCTTACATTTTGCAGAAATTTGGAACATTGAGAACACGGGCCCATATCTTGCTTTGCAAAGATCCATATTTTTCTAAGAATGTTGAACTAAACTAAATTGGATTTTCTGTAAAATATGACAAGTCACAGTTTAATGATTTCAACTATCGTTCAGATTTGTAACAATAGTTTTTCAAGTTATCAAGGCCGAAAGCCTGATTGTATTTTTTTTGTTCCATGCTGTAAGAGAGATTTTTATTATCTTGAATCTATTCAAGCACATTGGCAAATTTGATATTGAAATTCTATTAAAGAAAGGTGTTGTTTATTACAAGATGCTAGATCCCTTTTAACTATTTGAAAAAAATAATTTATGTCTCTTTGCATTTAAATAATTGTACTAACACATCTATCTCAAACATTTTCATGTGTCTAACAGTTCGAAATGCTGCCTATCTGGCCAAGGAAAAGGAAAGTATGGCTTCTGGTCTGAAGACACTCCTTCCACATCAAGTCTCCAGCAGCAGCAGCGATGAGAGTCCAAGAAGTCTTGATGGTGCCTCCAGTCAGGGATCCTCCACGAGGTCGACCCCTCACAGCACTCCTTCGCACACCAGCAACCCTGCCAAGGAGCTCTTGAGGAAAGACACAGAAGACAGTCTGATCCTGCTAGAGGAGGAAGAGGGAAGAACTGAGGCAACGGAAGTGATGTCAGGATCACAGAACTCGCCTTTGCATAGCGGTAGTCCGCCAAAAGAGCTGGTTAGAAAGGACACCAAGCACAGTCTGATCGACCTGGAGGAGGATAAAATGAGAAGAACTGAGGCAACGGAAGTTCTGTCAGGGTTACAGAACTTGCCTTCACACAGTGCTAATCTCTCAAAAGAGCTCGTTAAAAAGGACCCCAAGGTCAGTCTGATTGACTTAGACGAGAATGAAATGGGAAGAATTGAAGCAACAGAAGCACGGTCAAGTTCGCACAGCTCACCTTCCAAAGGCAGTGAGTGGAGTGAGAGGGATGGGGACGAAGGTTTGATTGAGTTTGAAGGTCAGGAAAGATTGACTAAGGTCAGGTCAAAGTCCGAGAACTCTGCATCCCACCGCTGCAACCCAAATGAATCAGGAGCAGATGCGGAGAACAAGCTGATCTCTGTAGAAGATAATAACCTTAAATCTTTGGAAGATTACGGAAGCCTCGGTGATAACTGGAGAGTTGCCTACGGAGAGCAAGAAGCACCAGGTGATGATGATCTTGAACCAGACATAACCAGAGAAATCAACAGTGAAGATGCATCTGGAGCGGGAGATGCACCTAACGTTGATGCGGTAGCCGAAAGGGATCTTCTGAGGAACATCTTTGAAATTGAACAAGGAAGGACAGACCTAGAGGATAACCTTAATGATGAAATATACAATGAGGATAAAGAAGATGATGAAGAAGGAGAAGGTGATGATGCCTTAGCAGCGATAGAACTGGATGATGCGGAAGATGATGGTGATGAGGAAGGTGATGAGCTGATTTCCAGGTTGTGTCTTGATGTTGATCCATCTTCCGGCGCATCATCTCTCATCACCGCTGGCTCCTTAGAGGACATCCTTGACAGCGTCACTGAGAAACTCTCTCTGAAGAGCAAGGAGAAGAAGCAGCTTGAGGGGAAAGAACCCTCATCACCACTCCTAAAGAGAGAAAAGCAACCTAGTTTAGTGGTTGTTGACAATACTCCTCAATGTGTATAACAAGTTGACGACTATATCAGTTGATCCATTCAATGGGATAAACAGAATCAGGTATTCTGAGGGTTAACTTTATTTATTCATGCTTCCATAGTATTGGCAATCATTTATGATAATCTTGTTGCGGGATTAGAGATTTAAGACTTTTTTGTTTTCATTTATAGATGGAGAATGCATCTTGAGATGTGCAATTACATTTGATAGTAATATACCAATAGTTACATTGGTGCTGTAGCGTTCGATTTGATTTTGGGATTGTGGGGTTTTTCTTCATGTTTTGCTTAGGGTTGTATTGTATTTCTGCGGGACAAAATATAAGTCCTAGCTAATTGCTATGATTAAAAATTATAGTAGACTAAATACATTATGAAAGTGTTTGCTAGAAATTTGCATGTGATCAATTGCAAGTTGCAGTTAAATGCAATGTGCCAATCAAAATCCTTGTTTCTTGTGCATGTAAATAGAAATGCAGTCAGTGAGCATATGAAAATGCACATTTAAAATTGCAACTGATTTTCAAATAATTTGCAATTGATCACAAGTTTCTAGCAACACTCCCTTTGAAAGATAACTGTTCATGAAATAGCATGAATGCAGGTAAATTGTATGAGGTGTTAGTGAAAAAAAGCTTTTGTTCATTTTCAGGACACTTTCTGAGCATTTCAAATAATATCATTTTGGGTTAGTTTTCTTAAACCTATTGGAATTTGTCTTCATGTGGTAATTAAAAGAATTGTATGTATTCATCATAACTCTAATGTCAAAATCCATCAGTATTCCAATTCTTTTTGTACAATTAATTAATGTTTTTGATGGGCATCAACAGAACTGCCAGCAAGTTGGATTTTATCCTATTACTAGGGTTTTTCAACTGCAATATGACGTTGGAGGTCAAAATGGGATAGTTCAGATATTCGAGAAGCAGTAATGGAAAGTGTACTGAAGTTAAGAATCTTATTTTTTTTCCCTGAAAATAGGATTTTGTTGTGAAATAATAGGATTTTTAGATGTGTAACGTTTGCAGCCCTGCGTCAAAGAATTTTTTTTTTATCGATCAACCTGGCCTTATGAAGTGATGTAGGATTATCATTTCACTGATTTAATTTTACGTTAAACGCCAGTAAGCATTTGTATTCTTACTTGAAAATATCCCTGCCCAGTTTTGTTTTCCACGTTAAGTTTTGTGTGCAATAGAAAGTTGTGTTCAGCTGATATTCAAATTATTCCTTGAAATTCTACATTCCTGAGTTTCAGTACTAAAGTCAAATATCAATTGACGTATCCGAAAGGCTCATGTAAGTTTGTACTCTTTTCGGTCTTTACCTTGGGATAAGTTGTGTGTTATGAAGAGTTTTATATTAGTTTTGACAATTACACATGCACTTAAAGTTAACCCACCCCCTGGAAATATTGTACTGTCATTAAATAACAAAAAATGAGATGATCAAACTGTGAAAATTTGAGTAAAATTGGACTATCTGTTCAAAAGTTATGAATTTTTAAATTCTGAAGAATATCATGATCTCTGCCGCTGATAGGGATGCTTGCGATCGGCAAGTTTGAAGACAAAAACAGCAGGTTTTTGGATCGGACAGGTCATCCAATATGAATAACAGTAATATCTTTAAGCTCTGAACAGTAATACTAACAACAGTACATGAAATGGGATTGTGAATATCGTTTCGTTTCTCTTACGTATTATTTGAAACGTCAGCAATGTCTGTTCATTTTTAGGAAGTTCTATGTTGTGTTTGTACATCACAAATGTATGTATTTCAAGATTTGCCTTTCGATGAATATATTGAAACTGTATAAGGAAAATATAAAATTTATATTCAATTTTGTAGATTATATTATTCTATAGAAAATATATACTTTACTATTTTGGTAGAGAACATGTAATTACTTGCTTCATGCAACAATCTGGTGGCAGACGTTTTACAGTGGTATTTGTAAGGAAAATCAATCTTGTGCAGCATCAAATGTTTATCTTTATATTTGTTAATCAATTAACTCTCTTCTCCTCAATTAAAGGTAGCTATGATGAGGCAAGTAAAAAGGTTTGTTTCAACCGAGTTTCAATATTTAGATTTTATTATAGTAACAATTTATTTGTTAAAATTAGTTGGTATGTATGCTACAGTTGTGCAATATAGGTTTGATTATTTCATTTTGTTATGGGACCCTTTGAAATGTTTGGTTGCCCTGTAATACCATTTTATTTTTAATAGTGTCAGTCAGTTTTAAAACATTTTTCTTTAAATTCATTTTTTATTGTGAAAAATAAGAATTTTGGGAAGGATATATTTTATTTCAGCTTGATAAAAAGTTGGGCATTATTGAAATCGTTTGATCATATTCTATATTTGAACAGTTTAAATAATTTGATATTAGGGACAAGCAATGTCTTTGAAAACTTTCACAATACTTTGAAAGAACAGATGCATTGTCAGATCACAAACCCATTTACGGACCTCCCATCCTTTGAGTAGAGAAAATAAATTTTTGACTAGTATGAGAGAGTTTCAAGCCCATTTCAAAAGAACTTTCCTTTTTTTCAAGATAATTCTACGACACAGTCCTATGGAAAACATGTTTTTTCCGCTTTTTCAAGAAATCATTCCTCTTTTTCTGTTGCATGGGTTTCAGAGGTCTGCCATTTGTCATCAGATGCCTCCTTTTCCTCATTTTTTGATAGAGATCTGCTCCTGATTATTCATTACCCTTCCACCCACCCAAAAACATTGATCAAAAACTGAAATATATTATAATCCATATTCAGACACATTCCATTAACCTCCACTGTGCCCGTCTGTCAGTATAAATAAGCGATTATTGATGAACACCCACCACATAATCTTTGTAAATTTGTTTGGTTTTTCACCGAAATTTTCGGTCATTTTAAGATTTTCCAAAAAAAAGTGTGCAGAAATCATCTAAGCTCTATCGAATCAAGTAGAAGTGACCTCCACCCCTCCTTGTTTTTTTTCTCTCAAATTCTTCACCACCTTTAACTCAACCATTCAGGAGAGAAATGTAGATAAAATCCTTTTTGATACACAAATGCAGGGAGATAAAGTGAGTGGGAGTTTGCCATTGATCCTGGGGTATTTAGAGAGGAAAAGTGACACACATATTTTGATATAAAATTCATGTTTTCCGTTCTAATCAGCAAAAATCTTTGATACAGACATTGCATTTTAAAGAAATTGTTTAGGAAGGAGAGATAAGCTCTGATGTGGGCTTGCCATTGATCCTGGGGTATTTATGAAGGAAGAATCCCAATGACACAAATATTTTTAACAAGAAATTTCTGTTTTCCATTCTAATCGGTGAATATCTTTGATACCGACATTGCATTAAAAAATAATGTGGCAAGAAAAAATGAACTTGGATGTTGGTGGATTTTCGCTGGGAGAAGTTTGCCATTGATCCACGGGTATTTATAAAGGAAAATTCTGAGTGACACAAATATTTTTAACAAGAAATTTCTGTTTTCCATTCTAATCAGCAAATGTCTTTGATACCGACATCGCATTAAAAAATAATGTGGCGAGAAAAAATAAACTCGGTTGCTGGTGGATGTTCGTGAGAGAAGTTTGCCATTGATCCTGGGGTATTTATGAAGTAAGAATTTTAGTGAGACAAATATTTTTAACAAGAAATTTCTGTTTTCCATTCTAATAGGTGAATATCTTTGATACCAACATTGCATTTTAAAGAAATGAGCTAGATGTGGGTGGATTTTAACTGAGAGATGAAGTGAGCAGAAGTTTCCCATTGATCCAGGGGTATTTAGAGAGGAAATTTTTAAGTCATACAAATATTTTAACATGAGATTTAGGTTTTCCATTCTAATCAGTTATGATACTGACATTGCATTTAAAAAAAGATAATGTGGCAAGAAAAGCGAAACTCTGGTGCTGATGGAATTTTGATAAGACCAAATTTGTACTGAAACGATTTTTGGAAAACTTCCCCAAATATTTGACTCCAAATAACCAGCATGAATAAAGGAAACAAATTTCCTTCCTCCTTCTCAATTAATACAGGTAACTCTGCCTATGTCAAATTTCTTTGGAATAGAAATATATATGTTTAATTTAGGAGAAATTTGATTTAAAAGAGGTATATAATGCATTTTCCATATGATATGTTCCAAAACATCCCATCGACTATTAAAGGCAACTATTTGACTTTGACAAGTTTTACATAGGCAGAGTTTACCATATATTAGTTAACTCGCCAGACAAAGGATTGCACAGATTTTTTAATATTGGATGGTAAAGTAATTTTTCATGAAGATAAGTATGTAATTTCTATTTCTGTAAATTCGCTGCAACATGAAATCCAAAAAGCGGTACCCCAGATTATGTTCTTTGTTTTATCAGAAATGTATGGACCTCAGAATTTTACAGACTTCTTGATTGACCGACGCAGAATTTGATTGGACGAAATTGATGGATTGCAGATCTTGCAGCTGCTCTTTTCTATTAGTACCTTGTATAAATCATAGACGTAGAATTCCAACCAGTATATGTAATTGATAAATGATTATTGCAAGGAAACAGGATAAGTGTGTTTTGCTGGCAAGAGCTCACCATATGCAGATGGATCTTCCTTTCAATGTAGGAGTCAAAATACTTACCAGCAATCTATAAATGAATCCAGTTTTGATCAGTGATTGATATACTTCTCATATCATATTACATAACATGTGCATTTTTTTTTTCTCAATATGGTAGAATTTTTTGCCAATCCTTGAAGCTAGAAAAATACTTTTGCAAGTTAAGATCTGACATTCCAAGAACTTTGTGTTATGATAAAGAGTACAGTCTTGCCTCATTATAACGAGGTCGTTGGGACCAGCAGAATTACCTCTTTATATTGAAACCTTGTTATATCAGGGTCAAAATACAATAAAATACAATAAAATACAAAGAGATGGGACCAGGAAAATTACCTTGTTATAACGAGAGCTCGTTATATCAGTGCTCTTTATAATGAGGTTTGAATGTATCAGTTTATCATATTAAGTTTTTGAAAAAAGCTCTTACTTTTCATTTTGAATGTAAAGCAAAGTGTGTTTTCCCCAGTTATGAAATCAGATCATGAATTTTCCTTCCCGGCAATATGAATGGTACTTGGTAGCACATTCCAAACTTGAAGTAACATATTTATCTAAGCTGTGAAGGTTTTCATGATGGAAAATTAATTTATATTCAACTCCTCAAGTTAAATTGAATGCCTGTGGTGATATATTTTGCTCTAGATATTATTTTACAATTGTTGATGTATAGTTGGAACCAGAGAGTATTAGTTTAGTTAATCTCAGTTTTTTGATCGGAATAATTAATTTTAAAAATGTGACGAGAAGCGATTTTCAAAAAGTTATTTCAATTTCACTCTAATTTTACATTAATGTTTTCTGGTCAATAAGTCTTGTGTGTGTATGCCATTTTGGATGATAACAAAGGGGATTTTCTTTTCAATGTCATAATGCTAGTTGGTTACTTTGCTAGTTATAAAAATTTTGTGTAAATTTAAAAATATCTGAGAATTTTGGGGTATTGCAGGAAAAAATTATATTGTGTATGACAAATATGTTAATCAATTTTGAATGAAATATATCAATTGAATATATCTTGTATTATCTATTGAAAAAAAAGGAATACTTATTGACTTAAAATGATTATAATAACGACAAATACATAAAGTGCTCTTTTTGTATTCAATATGATATATGGATTATTTGAAATTTCTTATTTACAAGATCAGCTGTTATGAAGGTAATTTTATTATGCCTCCGCCACCGTAAGGTGGTGCCGGAGGCATTATGTTTTTGGGTTGTCC
>BQKZ01001883.1:41358-68701 GCA_036244855.1 Temnopleurus reevesii | reverse complement strand
GGTTGGGAGAGGAATGAAAAAAAAAATGAGAGAGAAGAGCAGAGAAAGTAAGGAAGTATGCGAAAAGAGGAAAATGGTATTGGATACAATTGATAGAAAGCCTCATAAAAAAAGAGGGAAATACAGAAAGAAAGCAGCCACATGAGAGGGAGAAAAGTGACTCAAGAGAAAAAGAGAGAAAAAAACAGGAGGGTGAAGATATGAACAAGGGAATGACCAGGCATGAGTGTGTACACGTATGTACATGTATGTGTGTGTGTGCGCATGTGAGAGAGGGATCGAGAGAGAGAAAGAGCGATAGAGTTCATTGCATATTGGCTTTACTGCTGTGGGGAATAAAACTGATCTGTATGGTGGGTTGCCGTATTTTTCATTTTCTAAACTCCTTTCGCTCCTGTGCTCTTAACGATATTGGCAAATTTGCAGGGTTATATGAGAACATCGCTGAGGTTTAGAATATTTAATTTCGACAATTATATTTGGATCACTATCCTGTTTCAGAGTTTTGCTCAGTAGCATGAATGCAATATTCTGAAGTATAATATCAAAGAAAAGCTAATTTTTGTAAGAAACTTGGAAACAAAGATTCTTTGAGATATAAATAGTGAAAGGAAGTTAAAAGTATAATAGCTATATAATTTTTTCATGAAGTAGTTTTTAGCTCTAATTAATATTAAGGTGAATATTTTGGGAAAATTGATACTAGATGAATTCAAGGTTCAAATAATCACTTCCAAAATTAAGCACTAGAGACTGTTGTGTGTAGATCAATGCTACACAATACAATGCTTCATAGCATAATGTCAAACAACACAAGTCTTTTTATAGATCTCAATCAGAATATGATTTTGTATAGGCTTACTTACACTATACAAGTGTACATGGACTTGTAAATCATTATATATATAGCCAACATTTTCATTTGATATTCAATTTATTCTTTTTTTAATGCATTTCGTTGATGCACATACTAAAGATGCATGTAAGTTTAAAATACCACAATTTTCTTATTAAAGATATGTATCTAATAGGTTTTTGTTGATGACCTAATTATCAAAGACTTTAAATAGTTTAACCCGTAGCTTGATAATGGCGCAGAGCTACAAATGTCATCATCACACAAACTATGGTTTTTAATCGTCATTTTCAATGTATGATATGCATTCATCAATTTCAATGCATAATATGGGTATAGTCCCTCAAATCCTATGCGCATTCAGTCTAAAAGGTTACTAGGTTATGCTTTTCAGATCAATTCATCACTATACTAGCTATATGGAACAAAGACTGAGCAGCGTTTGACAGAACTTGTATGCGTTCTCCAGCATGCTGTGTAGAAAGGAGAACGTTTTTTTTTGTTGCTGGTCAGTGCATTCCATCAGAAGAGTCATTTACACCACCTACTACGATGCAAGGTCTTTGTGAAATACATTAAATATTTTAGTGTACAAATATTTTCGTGATTTTATTTGCATGGTGTCATTTTCACGTTTTTGACAGTTCTTGTACACATGCAGTGTACGTGTATGAATATGCATCATAAAGAGTGGAAATTTTTGCGATGCCAAGATCGCAAAATTGACAAAAATTAAACCACCATGCAAATTTCATCTTTTACAGTAGGCCTAATAAATATTCGCAGGGTATAATTGGACTGGTTATAGGTTCCATGATATTTACTCCGTCGACAGGTGACGTGACAAACTACGTGTACAATTGCAAACTACTGTTGGTACATGTATTCCAGGACGGTGTTTCACCAAGATAAGAAAGACTTTAAGAACGACTTTAAGTTCGACTGGTATCAGATCTTACGCTGAATGCGCGTTATAGTGAGAACCATTATGCACAAGAAGGGATACCAGTCGAACGTAAAGTCGTTCTTAAAGTCTTTCTTATCTTGGTGAAACACCGCCCAGGACTGTGCAGTTTCATTTTTTTTTTCAAACTAAATCTTGCGATGATTTCCTTGATCTTTGCATAAAAACATTACAATATCTTTTGGCCATTCCAGCCATATACTGTGACCACTTTCGAATATGTCGGAATAACAGTGTGAACAGAGCAAGCATTGGCTGTTGCTTGGGTTTTTTTTTCAGACTAAGTCTTCCAATTCTTCCCTAAAATAGTAATTTCTTTTGGCTATTCCAGCTATATGCTGTGACCACTTATTGAGGATGTCAGTATCATAGTGTGAACAGAGTACAATCATTGGCTGTCGTGTTGCTTTGTGTTCATGCTTGAATAGCAGAAAGAAACTGGCATAAGCAGGCAGGCATGCTGAAACCAGCATGTTGAAGTGGGTCAGTCTTGTAATGAATACAGTATGAATACTGGATAGGAAATAAGTCGAAAGAGTGAAGCTCAGCAGAAATGAGAGAAAAAATAACAAACAGAGATTAAAGAGAGAGCGAGATATGCAAACAAAGCTTGATATTTTTTTTCTATTCAAGGATTTCTGTTCTTTCATCCTGAAATTTGAGTGACCACTACAGAAAAGCATGGTTTTCCATTCAATGGAGGCTACTATATTATAACACACAACAAGTCCAACATTACAGCATTATTATAGCTCCAGGTTACATGAGGCTACCCTGGGTAAACGGGAGATAAAGCTAGAGTAATATTGACACGAAGGGAACATTGTAGGCAATAAAATGTTGGGAAAGCACAAAAGGGTTTGGGTGAGGCGCACTTTTTCTTTGCCACAAAATGCATGCCTTCCCACATCTATTGTCTGATTCCATGATTGATGTAATGCTGCATGTAGGCCCTATATATTGCTTCGAAAACCATGCTTGTAAATTTTTCATTCTTTTAGCACATAGAGACCGATGGCAATTTGTAGACTAATAAATGATGATATTTGTAGTGGACTGCACACATTTTGTCATGGAACTATTGGCCTCCATGTAGTACCACCTTCAGCACTCTACATGTATGACAGATACTATATTTAGCCTAAACTACGCTTGTCTAAGACTATGACTAGTTAATAGTTTGACGAGGTTTATAGCCCAATGAGTAATATAGGAAAGGGCTTTAATTCTATAGTGGGAGCTCAAACTGGAAATTTGCCAGAAACTTTTCTTACTCCTCAACAGATCCCTTGAAATGATCGTGTAGACCTGGATTAGGCTGTATTGTTAGAAGTGTGTTTTTTCACCCCAAAAAGGGATGGCTATTTTTATCAAATGACTAACATACTGTTTTTCTCACTTTCTCTCCCTGTATATCTCTTTACAGAGATTGTGTTCCCAGGTCATCATTCCTTTCAGCCTGGCCTTGTGTCTGCTGACAGGGTCGATCATGCAGAGGCAGGAACTCCAACACAAATAGCTCGCCCCTGCCTTTTTTTTTTTTTTTTACACATTCCCTCCTCTAAACTTCTTCAAAAGTTCAGGAATACAATCAATTTTTTTAAATATTCGGCAGAGAAGTTTAAGAGAAAGATAGAAAAGCAACCCAAATTAAAAACCCCTCAAGTTTAGAATTTAAAATAAAAAAATATCCCACCCTCTTCCTCCCTGATACCGGTCTGCACGGTGAAATCACCTCGAGATGATGTCTGACTGAACAAGAAAGGGGTGCGCAGTGCTGCATGTCTCCGAAGCTACCATCTATCTTCATCTTCAGCTGGGCCTGTGCGAGAGATAACTGGAATTATGCTCAAACTCATCACAGAAAAGTTGCAGAATCAGTCGTTGGAAGATGTCAACTTTCCTGCTATATTGCCAAAGGTACGTGCAGTAGTGCTACATTTACTTCAGGTTGTGTTTTATAAAATGTTTGTTGTTCTATGCAAGTCTCTATGAACAACTGATGACCCTTTCCTGTACAGAATCCCCAGGTACTGAATTTAAGAATTTGCAAGGAAGCTACCCATAGCTCTCCTAGATGCTCTCAAGGAGAGTTTTAGGGGATCTAAATTGGGTCTTTATGTAGTAAAATTGTGGT
The DNA here is from genome assembly GCA_036244855.1 of Temnopleurus reevesii. Lineage (NCBI taxonomy): Eukaryota > Metazoa > Echinodermata > Echinoidea > Temnopleuroida > Temnopleuridae > Temnopleurus > Temnopleurus reevesii. Next base: position 64,744 of record BQKZ01001883.1, on the reverse strand, counting down.
TACAAGGAACTCAATAAATCACTCTCCAAAAAGCATTTAAGGGGAGCTTTAGGTGAGCAATCGCTCTCACTCCCCTTAAAATGTATTCCCTGATTCCCACCTGAGAAAGGGTCACCCGAGTGGTGTTTCACAAAGCTGTGCATAGATCTAAGCATGACTGTACAAACGACTGGTGATCCTTTCTCAAATTCAATGATATCTCCTGGCGCTGAATCGCCTGAAGAGGATCATTAGTCGTGCATACAGTCATACGTAGATCTAAGCACAGCTTTACAAAACACAACCCTGGTGTTTGTAGAGTCTTGCGTACGTAGATCGAAACAGATTTATGGACCCGATTAATTTTAATTCCAGATGAGCACCTCTTGTTAAAATTTGTATGGGCTAGTCATAAAAAGTATATTATATAAGACTTTTTCGAAATATTTCATTCCGAAATAATACACAACATTTATAAAGTGCTTCATAAAAAGTGTTTCTGAGTGAGTGCTCTGTGCATTATTACCCTGCTATAGCATGGCTACCATTTGGGGCTCACTCCATGCAAGGAATTTCTTCCTACAGGTACTCATTCACCTCACCTGGGTTGAGTGCAGCACAAAGTGGATCAATTTTCTGAAGGAAAATAATGCCGTAGGTGGATTCGAAATTAAAATAATTGGCAGACAAATCAAGTCCAAATGAACTTTGATGGTATTTAAAGTTATATCACATGCCAGCAAATACCTCATATTTTATATGTTTTTTGGCACTTGAATTTGTTTGATCATTCACCATGGGCTGGTTGATATACATGTAGAACTTTGAATTGATCTTCAGGCATTTTTCACTGCCAATTTAAAAAAGAGGCTGAAGCCAATACGTGGCCTTAAATAGATGACATGGTGACAAGCCCCTGGCATTTATTAAAGTTTTGTACTCTACGAAACAAATGACTGAAGCGGTAATTGTTTCATGCAATGACCCCATAGTTCTCAATGTTTGCTCTCAAGTTTTGATTAAAATTTAAATATTTCAGCTCTCTTTCATGAGCATACTACATCTGCTTCATTCAAATCACTTGAGACTGTTTGACTTTAATCAGAGAAGATATGACTACGGGAGTGTTGCTCAAAAGTTGCAATTGATCGCAAGATGTACATGTAGTCGATCGGAACGTGCCAATCAAAATCATTGTTGAATGCGCATACCCTGTGCGAATGAAAATGCGCGTTACAATTTGCAAAGTTGCAGTTGATGCGCAGTTGATTTTGAACAACACCCTCTACAAGTGGTAAATACAGTTAAGGCATGCTTTGTATTACCCATTTGAAAGTTTCCCAAAATATTTTGATTTGGTTATCATCCGAATTTGAGAGGATTTATTAAGGCAGAGTAGACTGTATGAAAATTTACAATGCAGATTAAAAATGATAATGGTACAAATTTAGCCATTGATTGATTGAGCCCATTTTACAGCTCCCTTGGGCTGATTCATTTGAGCATAGACACCGACTTGTTTGTGTGTCCTTTAAATGAATAAAAATAGCTTTATTTACAGTAGTGCAAGGCGATTGTGCAGGGGAGGTGATCTTGAAAAGACAGCTGTAAAATAAGTAATTGAACAAGGGACGATTTTAGAGCCATTCTTGCGCAGTGACAAAGATCCACGATAGTGTATGAAAGCATTGCCTTGGAAAGTGTTGCTTGGACTTCCAAGTGCTTCCTTTTCTGTCTGCCAAAGTATTTTGGTTGTTACAATGAATTTCTTTTATAAGATATTCAAAGGATTCCGTTTCGGAGGTGGCACCGTGTTTATACACCTTGACATTATGATGGGCAAGTCGTAAAAAAACAACTGAATAGTTTATAAATATTTGTGTTTTTAAGAAAATTTTACAGGGTTATATATTACACGTCTCTATAGAAGAAAAATCCTTTGTCTGCGTGCAGAAAGAGATGCAGAAAGAGAAGAAACAATATGAAAAATACGTTGTAGCCACTGTGTCAATTTTTTGTGTACTAATAACAGAAAGAAATGAAAGGGATGCTGTACAAATGATCATAACAGTGATAAAATGCAATATTTGTGAATGCTACATGAAGCCATCTACAAGGAAAGATTATTTTAGGATTATTTCAAACTTTTTTTCTTTCAGTAGGATTTATAATCCTTTATGATAATCACATGCAGGAAATAATTTTCATAGTATCGCATAGCAATTCGCTAAGCATTTTAGTATGATTGCTATGCAAAAGATGTTTTGTATTGCAACTTTTTCATACAAAACAGTGCTGTCATGTCGTGAACATATTTCCTCGTTGTCTAAAACTGCAAATTAAATATGAAGAGTAAAATAATTCCCTGACATGATAATCTCTTCAATTTTAGCAGTGCACATACCCAATTTTCAGTTAAGGTTTTTAGTCATGTCGTGTTTTAGAATTGAAGGGAGTGGTATATGTACAGGTACTTTGTCTAAAATGGGAGAGAGAGTACACTTTGTACTCAATCATATTTGGACATGTTTGAACAGTCAGAACAAGAAAAATAAAAAGAAGGCTATAGAGAAAGAACCTATAGTATTGCTGAAAATTTCCAACAAGCAAAGAGATGTTTCAGCTGCATATGACATTCATAAGAACTTCAACCAGGAAAGAAACATACACTGTACATTTACGTATATGTGCAACAATACTTTATTACTTCTAAAGACATTTATACTTTCATTGTTAACACTGATATATTCTTTTTTCATTAAATTCTAGCCTGCAATTAATAGCCAATGTCAATATGAAAATAAGAGCCAAAATTAAATATTTTCTAATAAAGATAAACATTGCAATGCACCAAATATTGGAGAATGTAATAAGAACTTCAGATTTTTAAATATACACTGTACATATATTTAATATTTTCTGAAATTGATCATATCTGTGTGTTTTCAAATATGGAAGCTGCAAAAAATGCCCTTATAAATAGGGCTACAAGGTAGATTCATATCAGTCTTTTTTATTGACTTTTCTTCACTGTTACATTTATGTATTTTCCAAACAAGCCAAACTTGGTCTTACAGCCTATCTCTGTATAATGTTTACACTCCGATAAGATATGTGATAATAGAGACAGTCAACAAAAACAGGATTATATTTGTCACCTTTGTAACTGTTTGTTCTTGCTTTTGATGGGCCAAAAATAAATTTGAAGTTTAGCAATGAATTCCACTATAATATTTAATCAAAGGCATTAAAACTACAGATCTTGTTTAATATATCATTTTCAAAATTTATATTTATTCATGCTTATGGAATAAAGAATGTTGATTTGTGTGTATGGGGAATTGTACTGTAGGCTACATTGTAAGGAACAGAGCTGTGTGAAACGGTCAATTTCTCTTCTGTCATATTTCCAATATTGGAAGAGTAATAGTTTTTATTTTTAGGGAATAGAGATTATGATTGACATACTGATACATGAAATCATAATAGAGAAGGTTCACAAATTATTTATTCCTGTAATCCATACCCCATTTCACTGGAAAAGCAAGATTAAATTGTGAAAGCTCTCTTTCTGATGCACAGGCACATACTGTACATGTTCATGTACATGCATGCAAGCCCTTTACGTTGCATCCACTGCATATATGGCGTTGAACTATCACACACCCCTGGATATAAAATATATTATTCAATATCTTCTATTTTGACAAGGTACCATCATCATGCCCAGCGACTCTGGCATTCTTTCAAACCCATTAATCTATATTGGCAAACTCAAGTGAAACGAGACCATTTCTCATATGGCCAGTTCGGACGAGAGGAAATTAACCCGGCCGTAGCAGTTGAAGGAACGCTCTTTGCTACCCGCCCTTCCTTCCTTAGCGTTTGAAAATTGTCCAGTATGTATCAAACTATATAATGTTTAAGCAGACAGATATTCAAGCATATTTGGATCAATTTTAACTTTTAGCAGGTATTTTCTCATTTTTGAAGGATGTGCAGTGAAACTCAATTTTCTTTTCCCCTCTATTTTCATTAAATAAAGCTGAGAAATATATACTGTACAGATACATATTTTGTCCAGTCATCTGATTATGATACAAATATCCTCAGTTTTATGGTGATAACAGGTAATCAAGGAATTGTGACTTGCACCTTATGTTGCATAAAAAATAGCCTACGAATTATGTACAATAATATAAATTGCAAAATCACCCAAGGCTTGGGCAAGTTGGGGTACAGGAGAACCAATTCACTGGCACTCGCTAGTATTCAGCTCAAGTTTGTTTAGAACCAGGGCAGCATCTTGCCATGTGATCCCTTACGGTATACTTCAAGAAAAACTTGAAGTAGTAGTATCGGGTCATGTGCAGAATACTTGTAAGATTTTTAATCATTTATAAGCACAAGAATTGATACCAGTTATTCTTGAAGTCATCTAAACCTGCTGAAACACTACTCAAGAGTCATAACAACTTGATCAACACACTTCTATGAATATGAATTCATAACGGTCTGAGAGTATAAATTTGTAATCGTCTAAAAGGGGCCTCCCCTCAATCGCTTCTTCAGAGGATACCCAGGTTGGTGTGAGTAATTCAATTTCCTGATGTTACTATTCAAATTATTTTTCATCCAGATGGAGTGTGATAAATCATGGCACCAGGGCAGTCCCTCAAGCTCTTTGTCCACACCTCAAAATCTTGAACTCTCCAACGAACTTATGCCTGGGCGCCCTGAAGTGCCTTCAATGATGGGTCATATATATATGCAAAATTTGCAACCCGGTCGTAAAATCTGCAATTTGTGATGCCAAGTTTGTGACGTGGGATGTGAATTTCGCGACCTGGCACATACGTTTTTGGACTGAAGACCCAAACTTCATATGTTCTTAGTCACAAACTTCCCATCCTGGGTATCAAGTCCTGTTAACGTGAAAATCATGTCCCAAGTCACAAACTTCACATTTCAAACTACAACTTATAGGGCCTTGTTGTAGGATGCGAAACTCACAACAAACATGACCTGTCATTTAGCGTACTTCAAGGCATCCATACTAATTCTCCCTAGTGTAGGCCTACTATATCCATGTGTTTGTACACGTGTAGGCTAGCAACATGTATGTAATAGCCTACATCCATGTACAACGTAGGCACATGTAGACCTGCAGTACTAGTTTAGCTACAAAGAAGAGAAAGCTCATGTTTGACTCTTTTCCCAAAGTGATCGTACACAAAAATAGGCATACGGTAGAGCTATTTCTCTCCTCTACCCACATCTTGTTGTGTCCACAGTTTGTACATTGTACACAGCAAATGTACAGGTACATGTATTTCAAAGGGATTATTTTACATAAATTGATATGAAGGAAAAGAAACCTAGTACAGTATATCTTGTACTTCGTGTATCATACATGTATGCTAAATGAAATAATTATGTAAGTCTCAGTTCATATTACTCCATCTCCTTTGACCCTACAGTAGTATGCAAAAACAAATCCACAAAAACTCAACAAAAATGAAATAATTATATAATATTGGATGGCAATAAATGGAATACTAGGGAATATTGCACAAGTTAGAGCAATATTGCACGAATCGAAGATGAAATAGATATTATATTCAAGAATCATATATATGTTTATCTAATTATCAATTTCATGAAATAAGTACACAATAATAAAGAAGCCAATATTTGCAATATGACCTCCCAGTTTGATATACTGTAGTGTACACTGGTTCTACATATATGTATGCATCAATACTATGAATACATGGAGGCCTGCATTGATAGAGAAGTGTGATTATATCTCTGTGTGCGTATGCTACATTGTCAGGAATTCGCATCAATACCATCAGCAGGCATAGTCCAGAAATCATTATTGATTGCTAGATGAAGAGAAAAGGGATATCTTTCTCGCTGGTGTCTTAATCTCGACCATTGTTATAGCAACCAGTCTAACGTTTTATAGGCTTCATTTATACGTACCTACACCTACATGGAGGTGCGGCTCGACTGGATTCTTTTTACTTGTGTTTTGTTTGATATCACGCCCAATTTTATAGGCTTATGGCTTCAATACATGTGTACTGAATGTTCAGTTATATTCAATTTGTTCATATTTAAAACCAAAATGGAGTAAACTAGCAAACAAGAAAAAAGCATAGACATTCTAATTGTTGGTACAAAAAAGCAACGTATATAGTGGAATAAAACAGCAAACAATAGCGAAGAAATTCAATTTGTTTTTATGACAAAACATGGAATATAACCGCAAACAAGAAAAAAACAGAAAATACATGTACAGAAAGACTGACAATATTTAATTTTTTTCCAACTGAGATTGTAATTTGATACAGACAAAACTGTAGAAATTATGTACCAAGTACATATCTAGTTTATAAAAGGAAACCTAGAAAATGTGATTTCTAGGGACGTATCACCAGGGATTGACTTGTTTGTTAGGGGTAGAGTTTTTCCTTTTCCTCAAATCTTCAAAAGATCATTTGGAATTGAAAGAATCTTTTCATATGTATCCTGCAATGGTTTAATGTGTTATCTTATTGTAAGTAAGAACTTATTTTTGTCTCAAAATGATATAAGCACAAATTTCTCTGTAATTATTAATGAAAAAAAGAATTAAAATGGAAAGAGAAAGGAGATTCCCTGTTTGCATACTTCAAGCAACCCACGCATATTTACAGGTGCAACGTACTGTGTAATCATGAGATCTCGCATTGAGGTGAAAATGAAACACATATTCGACTAGTCAAATAAAAATATATCTGCTCCTCATTGTGTGCAATCCCTTTGGCAAATTGCAAGTTGAGTTGATGTTTGTTTCTAGCTATTTTTGTCATACTATTTATTATTTACTGAAAGAGAGCTTTTGGGAGATCAAAACTTAGAATTGTTAATGAATGCTCAAATTGGTGACATTTGTTGTTTTTCCCTTCTTCTGCTAAATCGTCACTAAAAGATGACACTTTAACTCAATGTATTAATACTTTCACATCCACAAATAATAATAATGTACGGCTTTTATATAGTGCTTATCAACTCTTCATGAGAATTCCCTAACCACTCTACAATTGCAACATTATTACCCTGGCTTTAGCCCGGCAGCCACCATGCAGCGCACTTGGTGTTTCAAGGAATAAATATTCCTACCAGGTACCCATTCACCTCACCTGGGTTAAGTGCAGCACAAAGTGGATGAATTTCTTGCTGAAGGAAATAAACGCCCTGGGTGGGACTCGAACCTACGACCCTCTATTTGAAAAATAACTATTTTGAAAATGTGCATTCTCACCCACCACTTACAAAAAGAGAACAAAAATGCAATCGCAAAACAATCTGAAAATCCATAGTGGTGCACAAGGATAAGGAAAATTATGAAAGCAGTAGTTTTCCCAAATTAACACATAGTTATAATGATACATTACATTGGACTTGCATTTTGTTCATTGAAACTTCTTCCATATCCCTCGTAGTCTGCTGGATGTACAATTGCGAAAGAAGAAGTGAACAACCATAAGATGTGATGAGTTATGCTTGGCTAGAAACGTCATAATCATTGTCATCACCACTAGCCGATCTGTTCCCTCCATCTTTTTGACATGGACCAAATGCAGTGCTTTTCTGATGCAAAGACACAAAAGTTGCATTTACATTAGCTGAAAATCAATATTAAGCCGAGACATGTCAGGCTTGATTTATGAGACAGTAAAATATTTCCAAAATAGTAATTGATGATCTGCAGTTTCTAGTAGATTTGCATTTTGCAAGTTTGATGTGACGAATATTTGTTGGTCCCTGCATTTCAGCAGAAAGAAGAAATGTAGAAGAGCATGAGCACGCAGATTTGTACACATTGTCAAATCATAATTGGATTAATTTAATGATAATTAATTATTTGTTATTTTTTTAATAATTAGTTTACTGCTAATACATTCTATGTAAAGGTGTGGCTGTAGCTCAAGCCTCTGGCTTATTTCGTCTTACCTCTGTATGCCACTGTATATATTTGTATCATGTTCATACAAACTAGTGTATTTATTATGATCACATTTAAAACGATATTGTACTCATATGTTCTTCATTCTATGTCAAATATTATGTCATACAGAAAATAAATAGATAGATAAAAAATCAATAAGAAATATTGTAAAATAATAATTTTGTGTAAGTTTCAAAGATAAAGTTAAAATGAATGATGGCAATTTATTATAAACAATACATGTCCTGCCTCCGATTTTTATATTTTATTTCATTTTATATTTTATATCGCATTTTATACATATATAGGCAAACTTCCTTTAGCCAAAATTGAATTTTTAACACCATTGCCATGCTATATTAGATATTAGAGACTGGGGCTAGTAGAAACAGACCCCTGAGAGAGCAGGTTTTAAGTCACCACCGGACCCTCTGTCTTCTTTCATCCCAGAGAGGGACGGGAGAGTGTTTATTTTTTCTGGGTCACCGAAGCTGTTCGCAGATGAAATGAAATTCCGACTTTGTTTCTGATGTGTATTGATTTGCATTCCAAAATCTGCATGAATTTTCACTCCAAGGTGAAAAATGAATTTTTGAACCAGTTTTTCAGTACTAAAGTAATTTGGAAAAAGTTAAGAACACTTGAATGCATTTTATTCATTAAAAAAAAGTTGTGTGGTTGGTCGCTCTCAACAGACTGACCCTCTTAAATTTGCCTGACTCAATAAGAAAAAAAATTATACTGTATAATAAAGATATTAAGGAGTCATTTGAAATACTTTGTAATTTCTTGGCCCTTGAGTCATTGTTTTTCAATGGAGAGCAATATCCACCTGCTTCAGGTGCAATTTGAGGGATTTCTAAGGTCCTGGCTAGCTAGATTTCTTTCTAATTTTTCATTTTAAGTGTATTCCAGATTTAAAAAAAAGTTTAAAAATCTTTTCTGACCGACCAACACAGTTTTTCAGGAATGGCATTCTTCGGCAACCAATTTTTTCAAGACCCTATTTAGAGACGTTGCATGGAAATAAAGCAAATATTTTTCTTAACTGATCTCATTCTTTATTTATTTTTCTTTTCATTTTAGATCCCTTTTCAGTACCAGACCAGAAGTAATACCAGGGCATTACAGTCACTACAAGATGCCTTAATACCAGGTAAGAAATGGAACAATTTCAGAATAATGTCAAATTGTATGCACACATCTATGTTCAGGTAAGGAATAGAACAATTTCATAAATCATGTAATTTTATGTTTAGGGTGTATGTGTACATCTTTGACAAATTTACAATGAATTGCAAGCACGCACTCTGGATTTTACAAAGTGAGACCTGACCAACTTGGAATTTTAGCGCCCACCCTCTGAAGAGCTGACAAAGATAAAAAAAAAAAAAAAAAACACAAAAATTACCTCATTTCTTTGTTTAATCATTTCAGAGCACCATGATATATAGCTATGGTTCGCACTCTCAAAATAATTGCTCTTACAAAAATAGTTCATGACATTTTTCATGGCAAGAATTTTTTGCTTGAAATTACGCTGATTTCATTATTTCTTCGAAGGGATTTAATCATTCTAATCATTTTGTGAAAGTTTTTGGTTTTGTGGTGCGCAATGGAAGTTCAGCTGCTCTCTAAATTTTCACTCTGACATTTGTTTTTCTCCTTTTTATGTTTATAAACAGTGACATGTGTTGTAAGTCCGCTCTTGTAAGTTATTAGGTGATAGAACAAAAAAAGAGTAATTATGTGAAAACATTTGTTTCAATGAAAAAAATTGAGATCAAATCTTTAGATAATTGCAAAACAAAATGAAATAAAAATATCTTTTCAGACCTATTTTTTAATTGTGAAAAAAAATTCAATAACACCACACACAAATATGTAAAGATTGTATGGCGAGTTGTTGTACAAACCAAAATTATTTATTCAACAATTTACTGGGGAAAATATGTTAGTTTCCTGGAAAAACTATTTGAAGATAGATAATGGTATATATGGGCGATAATTTATCGAAACAAAGTACAGTTTTTAGCCAGTTGTAAAGCAAACAAGAAAAGTGTACATTAAGTGCAGTGGATTGACAAGATAACTATTTACCTAACCCCTGCATCTGTAACCTAACGACAAACGAGGAGCTGCATTTTGCCCGCAGAAGCAATTTATTTTGAAAGATTTTTCCTGGATGGCTTTTGTCGAAGGAAATACGATTCCTGCAGGTGCAGCGTGTTTCTCCTCTAAACTAGGACACATCTCGGGCCCGATAGCCGGACACGAGGCTATATTTGTCATGCCAACCTGAGGGAGATCTAGATATGTACATGGATCTTGCTCCAGTTCCATTGTCCGCACTCTATCGACCACTGTTTAAACGTGCTGTTGAATTTACCAGAAATTGAGGTTGTAGAATCTCCCTTTTTATTGAGAGTCATGATATTGTCACCAAATGTGTAATTTCTGCCCCCATCTTTTTTTAAAATTTCTAATGATGATGATGATGATGATGATAATAATAATGGTAATTGTAGTAATGATGATGATAATAATAATGGTAATTGTAGTAATGATGATAATAATAACAACACAACAACAACATAAACATCTCATATTTTTATATTGTGCCTAACGCTAGCATTAGCTGTTGTCTTGAAACGCTCTAAAATGTAGCATAATTACCCTTGCATTAGCAGGGAAGCTTTTAAGCAGCATGTTGCGTTTCAAGAGGAAAACTCCGGTCAGGTACTCATTTACCTCACCTGGGTCAAGTGCAGCACAGAAATTTAAATTTTAGGATTACTATGTTCTTTTAATGAAGTCTTTCAGGCTTTGATTACTGTTTAATGATTTTATTTAAATGTTTAATTTTTTGTCAAGCTTTCGCTGACTCAGCCTGCTAATTCTTTTCCCACCTCTACAAACTGACCCTCGATTTATCCCTCAATCAATACCTGACCAAATGACTTATGTCCAAGATATTGGGAGTTACTCAGTTTGTTGCAGCGTTAAATTTTGATGTGAGGGCTTTGTCATTGTTATTACAATATCAGAAACCGATTTTATGAATCATATCTTTGATACAGGACCATTTCCTAAATCTGTTTTATAGTGACAATGATATTGTAAGAAGTGCTGTAGAATTTTTTATTGGGATTGCTTGCTGTGTGCCATTTTATGAAGTCACTGGCAATATTTTGCATTTAAAATTAGCTTGTTTAAATGTTTGCAGAAATTAAACAGCAGGCATGTGTTTCCTTTCTCCAAAAGGCAGGAGGAGACATATGAAAGGGTTAAACTGTCGACAAGTGTGAAGCATGTTTGGATAGATTGTAAGCAATTTCCTGTCGAGAGTTGGGGCTAGATTTCCTTAGAACCAACTTTTCCTTTACCCTCACCAATTAAATTTTCCTGTCGCCCATTTCCTTTGTATTTTTGGGGTTAATTCCGTAGAATAATAGTTGACAGATATGATGATTTAAAGAGAATCATGAAAATTAACGGAAAAGATAGGAAAGGGTGGGATGGATGAAGGAAACACCTTTGCTGGTATGTCAATCAGGTCATTCTCCTGTCTTCCATTCATGACCATGATGTTAACTCTCAAGTTAAGTTTTGGCAAAAGCAAATATTTTTGTCCACAAATTTTGGTTTCAAATCTAAATAAAAATGAAATAAAGTATCATGAACATATTGCACAAAAGAATTTGTGAAAAATAAATGAATTTTGGTAAAGCTAGAATCTAAAATGTGCAAAAATTTCAGTGTGGGGTACCCCCATATCGAATCAATAAATTTTTCTTGTTAAAGGATACCTTTTCATGCACAGAATTACCGGTAATAGATGAACATTTTAGAATTCAAGTTTAGTATGTAGCAGAAACACAGTTCATCTAATGGCGGTGCGATAATGTTAGGGGGCGATTAGAGTATGTAACCGTTAATTTGCACTAACCTGACATTTTTTCAGATTATGCGTGAGAAATTTGAACCAATTTTGCACACCTATATTTTTATGCATGTATAGAGCAATTTCTGATCAATTTTTTCTGGTCCATCTAAACATTTAACACAATTTATAATTCATAGTTCAAACATGTTCCTACAGCATAATGTTACTTGCTGTATAGAGAAAGTAAAGATTGATGCATTGAAATTGTATTCCATCTATTTTGGAAAGTAATATATTCCCACAATTTGGAAATGATGAATGATGCAGAGTTGTGCGCAAATTCATTTTATTTAAAACGAAGTGAAATCAGATTTCATTTGAGCTTGTCACTCAGTAAGGCACGCTGTATGTTGATAATTGATGGAGTGATATTACATGATAAATCAAAATATGACTTGGCAGGAGTATTCCATGAAGAAATACAACATTGATTAATTGTTAGAGCTTTAAGCTAATACGGCATAGTATTTCAGTGATTGATCGAAGGCAATTAAATGTACAAGGAAAGTGAAACTATTTCCCTGGGAAAAATATAGGACATTTAAATTTAGTTTGCTTGTACATGTACTACTTCTGTTTTTATTTATTTATTTTTTTCTTCATTTCACTGTATTTCTTTCTTTTCATTTTTCCTTTTCCTTTCCTGGTGAGGGTAAAGGAAATGTTTCCTTAATGTCAAAATGCAGAAGCAAATTTCGAGGCACTCTGGAAAAGTATTTACATAAATGAAGTAAAACTTGTGGTAATAATTGAGCCCTGGGGAATTTCCTGTAAGCATATCTACATGACATTTCAAAACGTTGTAGTCTTCTTTGAAGTGTTCATTCCAAAATTTGATAACCATAAATTTCCTACATATTGCTTTTAATGAGATCGAAATAATTTGATGCCTTTAAGGCATACTTTATATGAATTTATCCAATCAAATTAGAGAACAGCGCCAACGAAGCCTGAAACATCCCTATGAAACATTCATGTTTGCAATTAATTTCTTCTTTTAATGGACAGATTTTTAAAACGTTATTATCAGCTCCCATTCCCTTCCTATATTCGGAAACTGACTGAATTTCTGGTTGGAAAATTACATTAGAGATGCCAGAAAATTCAATGGTTGGCCGTGGCTGGAGGCAAGTCTTTGCCTTGCAATTCAATTTGTGGCCATGCGTAGAAGAACACGCGGGCAGATTTTCTGATTTTGATACTTCTCTGTCAGTGTCTTGTGTATGGCGAGGTATCATGATTGAACATGCACTCATATCACGCAACAAAACCTGCCGCTGCTTCGAATATCATTATTAACAAAACAATATGTATACATTTCAGATGGCTGATGATACAATACTTTTTCGTGCCTGCATTGCCTACAATTGTGCATGTGGTATTGAAACAAGAAAGTAATGATTTTCACAATGAAATTTATTTTAATTGATTTGTGAAATTTTTCACATTTTCACATTGAAATTCTATAAAAGTTTAGCTTGTTCTTAGTTTTTTGTTTGTTCATTATAAAGATAAATGATCAATTTTTAAATATTAGAGATTTGTTAAACTAATGATGAAACTCTAACAGATATAAACCTTATTTTGTGTGAATAATTAAAAAAAAAAGGGGGGGGGGGAATGGGAGGGGCATAATATAAAAAAACAAGTAATAGTAGTCCAGAGTGCAGAAGTTTTTAGCAGCAACCCTCTCTTGTATCTGGCTTTCAATAGTTTAAATAACATGACATTGTGAGGAGCTATTTTATTGAGTGGTAAGCTATTGTTTGAGTAGCAATTGTTGCTCCCTACATGTTTCGAGTACTCCCAATATTTCTCTTTATTTTTCTACAATGCTCAGAGTAATACTCTCCAAATAATTCAATTCTTCACGCTTTGAAGTGACAAGGGTACTATATTTTCCTGGAAGTAAGCTGAAAGGAAGAGAGAAAAAGAGCGAAAAGAGCAATATCCTGCAATGACCATTCAGGTTAATTTGAAATTTTATCACCCTGGGGGATGTTTTATTAGTTGTCGCTTCTTTCTCTACCGATGTTGTCTATTATAATGTTGTTCATTCAAGAGAAGATGGATGTTGAAATATCAAACTTGAGGAGACTGAAATGTCAAGGTAATTGAGATAGAATGTTTTCTTCTTTTCAATGCCTGCGACGGGAATTTATTCATTTCGCTTGATTGTCTAATGGATAGAACGGCACTCTGACTTTGATCAGTGAAAACTGCTTGGATGAACATTACTGAATTGAATGCTCACTATTTGGCTCAGGGGATGATTTAGAGAAGTAATGAGAGCGAATTAAAAATAGAAGAATTCAGTGGTTCAAAATATATCAAGCGGTGAATAGCTTTGAATAGCTTTGAATTTTTACCAGGCAGTATTTTACAAATAACTACAGAGACTCGATCAAACCATGGATATCCTTGATCAAACTCAAATTGTATGAAATTGCTCTATCCTATGAAAATTGTAATGGAATTGTATGAAACCTGGAAAAATTTCCTACAAAAAGAATACTAGAGTGTAATATTTATCCATTTGCTATGCTTCGAGCCCCACAAAATACATTAAGTACTGTAAAAAGAATATTAACAACACAGATGTGTTAGCTAATATATCACTAGAGTGCACACCTTGCCAGTGTTATATTTTTGGCTGCGTCATACCCAAATCAAAAGATGTTAAAAGATTGGAGTTGCTACTTTCCTTGTTGAGAATTCAACATTTTATAGCATAGAAAACCTCAAACTGATGCTACTCAGCTGCTGCTGCAAAATCTGTAATATGGGGGAAAATGATTCAATTTTGGATAATAAAATTTTGAGTTGATACTATAAAAAGACATTCATCATTTCATTTAGCATTTTTACACTTGATGAATGATAGCATTTTTAGCTATAATGACTGATGCTTACCTTGAATTAATGACGTATTCCCATCTCAGTTCATGGTCAATGTCTCAGTATCATTCATCCTTGATTGATGCGAAATACATTGAGAGGGCAAGGCCTGGAGATATACGTATACCACAGGCATGTTCACATGTTTAGTACCATTCATAGGCCTACATTGTACACATTAAATGGGAAGATCATGATTTGTCCTGAAATATTTCAGTCTGCACTTTATGAACAGGGGCAGGGAATAATATTACTATTCACATTTCATTAGCAGTTTTAGACATGGAGGAAACATTTTCAATATTTTACTGTACAATTCTATATGAAAAAGTTGCTATGTACACAAAACATCTTTTGTATAGCAATCATGGTAAAATGCATAGCAAAGTGCGATGCGATACTGGGAAAATTATTATACACGTTGAATGGGAAGAGCATGTTTTCTCTTGAAATATTTCAGTCTGCTCTGTGAGCAGGAGGGACAAAGAACTGGGACAAAGTAAACACCTTTATTCAAGCATTTACTATAGATTCGTGATAACGAAAGAAAATGTGTGACTCTTGTTCAATGTTTTTCAATAGAATGAGAAGGGTGAACATTTCTTATGTGTCCATCTAGCTATTGTCAAAGCTTGAATGGAGATTGTTTACTTTGTCCCAGGCCTTTGTCCCTTCTGCTCACAGTGCTGCACATAGGACTTGTATTCAGTACATGACGTGTATCTCAGTCTGTAATACACAATACATGAAACAAAGTATTTGTTCAGAATGTGTTAACAAATAACCATATTTCAAAAGAGGGAATGTGTATACATTTCAATAGAGAGATCATGCATTTTAATGCAGTGGTTGTTGCTATGCTGGACACGATTGGTGTAGCATTTTCCTGACCCAATAATGCTTCATACAATATGTATTGTGAATAATACATCCTTCTTTGGTAACAGTCGAATACATGTAGGCCAACATTTCGTTTACATTGAACTTGAACCAACATTTTTGAACTTGAACATTTTGAACTTGAACATTATGAACTTAATAGGGCATGTTCATGACTGCATTACCAAAATGCGTGATACTCCTACTTTATTTTTGCATTGTGAACATGAGAATACATTGTCATTGCCCACAGATTCACATCTGGAATTAACTTGTATCTAATTCTCTCCCTCCTGTATGCTCTGCAAATGACTTGAAAATCCTTGTTCTAATCAGCTCACAGCTATTTTATCATGGTTCATTGTATGCTCTAGACGATTTCCATTATTCAAGTGGAAGGCTGTTCAAGCATGCTTGTGCCTTGTATCTCAATTCTTTTTATTCTCTCTCATTGTAAATCAGAGATGCCAGCATTCATGAATATACATGGATAGAAATGAAAATGTGAATAACCAAACAGCCAAACCAAATATTTTCTTATGAAAGGATAGCAATTAGAATGTGAATATATGTAAACACATGAACTAAACATTCTCTTATGAGAGGATAGCAGTTAAAATGTGAATAACTAAACAGCTGAACGAAATAATTCCATTTGAGAGTATAGCAGTTACAATGTGAACAACTAATGGGTTGAGGTTGGCAATACTGCAATACTGATAAAGGTGATCTTTTTTGTAATGTCGAAATATCAATCATACAGTAAGATTAATTAATATAAGTTCAAGTGTGATTGCTTGGTTCAAATTCCTGATTTATTTCACACACAAAAAGCAACAATACATAATTAGCCCATTCCAATTTAAGAGGAAGGATTTTTTTGTTGTTGAAAATACATTGCCATGGAAATCTGTGTATATAGCTGTTTAACTAAAGTCCTTGCATGCCTCCAACATGTTGATTTCTCATTCATTAGTGTATCATGCTAAGGGTACATGTATATTACATGACCACAGACTGATTGACAAGTATTATGTGGGATATTGCATTCCTCAAACCACAAGAACCAACTAATCCATAATGTACACATGTCTTGAAGAAGATGAAAATGCCAAGTACAAGCCTCGGTGATCATTACCTATCCTCATGAGTAATGGATTTGAACCAGGGTTTTCCCCATTTTTCCACTTTCTTAGTTTGATATTAAAATGACTTGAGTATCTAGAAGTTATTTGATAAAAAAAGACTTTGTAAAATTGCAAGGACAGCCTACACTTTACATGAATACTGGTTTTATAGCTAAAAGTGAGACATGACAACTGATGAAACAAATTTTTACTAAGTCTCCCCATATCTTGCGCACATGTCTTTGCATATTTCTATTTAGATGTGTTATAATATTTTATGTCAACATACTTTATCTGTGTGCTTGTACTTTTGGAATGCACATAACACTCTGCCTTAGGCCAAGAAAAATTGTTTGGTTGCCCTCAAGCAACTGATCCTCTGAAAAATGGCTTGAAGTGACCCTTTTCTTCTCTTTCAACTGAAATTGAAAAATTCCAGTAAAACCCAAGAATAATCGTGAAATGCAACCTGAAAAGACATATCAAGATGTTTTTTATTTTGCTTTTCACTCCATTGTAACTTTTCTTTAAAAACAATATAAAAAAAAATCATTTTCTGACCAATTGACATGATTCCATTTGAGGGCAACCAAATAATTGTTTGCTTGAGTCTTATTTGATGTAGGCCTACAGGCTTCTTCGAACAAGGAAACTCTGTACAGTCTCTCCATGTAAAGTAGACATATAATAATGTACATAGTGGGTTATTTTCATCATGCACAATGTACTTCACATCTTAGAAATGTAATTAACTCATGTTGCCATGTACAAAAATGAAGGTTATTGATTGAATGTGTAGTATTAAAGATGCTAATGTAACGCTCCACAATATTGCATGATGAGCTATCTCATTCGAATTCCGTACTTTCGGCCCAATTAATTTCCAATCCTATAATTCTTCTCTTCACATCACATTTGCCAGTTTATTTGCTATCCCCATTCCCATGATGTTTGAGATGGATGGATGTGACGTTAATGGGCAAATTACTATTCAGAATCCTGACTTTTCCAAAGAACTATATAGCCCTCAAAAGGTGGTGAAAAGACTGGCTGTGTGCAAAGCCCCTGTAAATGAGCTGCTTTAGAAAAGGAGATTGAGGGAGAGGGGCAGAATATTGATTGATTGTTTGGAATAGCCTCTCTGAAGTCAGGACTGGACAATATGTGATGTTTTGAAATCAGAATATACGTTTATTGCTAATCACTAGGAGATGTTTGGAAGCGAGGTCACTTCTAATGATTGGTTTTTAGATGAGTAGCGATTAGGCTTAGTGCAATTCTGTAGTTACAGACGATAGGAGTTCTATATAAGACGTCTTCACTTGACCACTATAAAATAATTACACGAAAAGAAAATCAGTTAATTTTGGTTTTATGATCTATGTAAATTTACACTGCTAATGTGTGCGTTGATATTAGTTTGGCTTTTAAAAACAGAAAATGACAATGTTTTTGGGAATCACTTTTTTTTTTAACCATATGAAATGATACATTTAAATTGCCTCTCTTCTTGGCAATGAATTCAAGCCTTTTTCTTGTAATATAGTCCTATATAGAATGTATATTAGTACACAATTTTTATGCATCATGAAAGGTTTTCTGCCCCTCACCATCTCGTTGAAGTCCAACGACATCAAGGAAAGTACATAAATGCCATTTGACGGCATTGCCGCTCATTTATCATCGATTGTTGAAGGGGGACCCGTTGATGCAAATCTTGCCCCAGTGCATGCTACAGCACGGAGCAGGCTTTTTGGCGGTGCTTGTGAACCTTCGTCACGGCTGGGATAAACTGCAACTTAGAGGACCTAATTACCACAGTCAATTATCTGCCATGTTTATTGAGTCATAGTACTTTTGGCCAGGGTATCGAGGTTAACGACTTAACCAATAAGGGACGTAAAGATATTGGCTAGTTTGCTGGAAGAGCCTGGAGCTTTTGGTTTATCACGAAAACAAAACTCATCACTTTATGTATGACATGAAAATGAATATTATGCAAGTAAAGTGGCCTACCCAGTATTTTGAATCTGCGGAAATTGCATTGCTTTATATAGCAAGGTCTTCATGCGATCAGATGTTTACCCTTAAAGTAGTAACAGTTTGTTGTATATTTATCAAAGCATGCCCCATTATAGGAGGAAGAAATTCCCCAAAAAAACAAATTTGATCACTTGAAGCTTTTCAGTGTGATTCATAAAGAAAAGTTATGTACATCTACAATGCTCATAGATCACCATGCTAAGCCTAAGAAGTCAATGGATTCTTGGATTTTTGTGGTCACAATAAGGACACTGTTCGCTCTGGAAAGTGGTCATTTTGCAAATGAATTATGTATTTTGATTTCTTATTTTGTCTATGCTCTCGAAACGAATTAATTTTTAAAACCATTTACAGCTGAGAACCGAAACTTTGATTTCCACAAAACTTCCTTGAATGTGAAATTTTGTCATATTCCTTTTCATCAATTGATGCAAATTTAATTACTTTAATTACGTATTATTCCCTTCTCAAATTTAATTTTTTACTTCTTTGTACATGTATGTAGGTCCTAGCGATTTCCACTTTAGTAACTTCATGTAGAAAAATATGTGCAGCTTCTTTTTTTTTTACATTTCCAATCACTTTCTACAATCTGTCCCGCCCAAATATTTTTAGATGCCTGTATGAAAAGGGGCAGGGTAAACTGAGACTTTACACGAGGCATTTCATGTAGATTTTTCTCCCAAATTATGCGGCAGGCAAGTTTAATTTGGGTCAGATCCACACTGCGATCTAAAGGCTTCTCCCAGTGGACTGTGCGCAGTAAAGCAAGCCAATCTGTCTTATCATCATGATCGAGCACTTAACAGCCATGTCAGTTCCATAATTATAGAAAAGGCCTGTGCCACGTTCATTGCCTACCGAGCATCTCTCACTGCCCAGAGCAACCTTTGCCTGTAATTGGAGTAAAAAGCAAGCAGGATGTTGATTCCCAAGTGAATTTTCTCTCTTTTCTTTTCTTCACTTTGCCCAGAGTGAATACCCCTTCCAAGTTTTGCATTGTATTTTAACTTTTTTTCCTAATTAGTATTATACAGTATATCAGATGTTTTTGTACGGTGGAATAATTTCACTTATCACATTTTATCTTTCACAGTTATTCATGTAGGCATTTTCAACACTTTGCTGCACAGGTCTATGTGAAAAAGCCATCTTTTATGTAGCAATCAAGCTAAAAATGCATAGCAAATTGAGATGGAAATCAAGGACAATTATTTCCTGTGTATTATTTTACCATAGAAAAATCATACTCAACTGGGTACATGTTGTAATGCAACCTACGAAAGTCATGCATATTTGGTGTGTGCCATACATTGGTGCTGTTCTGGTCAGGGCAACAGCACATACCGTTATTGCTTTTCAGAAATTGTGTTTAACTTTGCCTTCATTCCGATAATTATGAAAATAAACAGTGATGATATAACATTATTGTATATTTTTCATCTTTCTCTTTCTCTATAGATCATGTTGGAGGAACACTATTACAGGGTCTCTCCACAACCAAGCAGTCATCATTTTTCTCTGGTCTATTTGTCCATTCAACGTCAACAACAGTAACCACTACGACAACAGTATCCAGCACAATAACGTCACCCTCATCATCCTCAACATGTAGCATTCCAGTCACAAAAGACGAACAATTTCACAATGCCGTAAACGAGAGCATCTCCACGACTCCCCCGGCCCCGCCCAAAAAGCGGCACTGTCGATCGCTCTCAGCCGGGGAAGTCACAGAAGGCAGGTCGCGATGGAAGCCCAACGCATCGAAAATCTGGCGGCCGTTCCGCCACTGTCGCGCCAAGCTAGATGCTTACCAAGGCCACGCCCCTATGCTAAACATGCCCGGATATAATAACAACGCAGGAGGCATGGACTCGTCCATCCCCAGCACGACGCTAAACCTAGCAGGGGACAGCGCAGACCCTATGAATCAGTATTCCACGCCCCCGGAGTCGCCCATCCCGCGTCCTGCGTCGGCAACGTCCTGGGAGAACACCCCGAATCCACCGGTGTGGCTAGAACAGTCCTCTTTCAAACCGCTCACGTCACCGCGGCTGTGGCACAGGCTACGCTCCCTGGAGGACGCCGAGAAGGAAGGCCTCTCGGTCAGCTCAGGGTCCGTGGCTTCCCTCACCAGCAGTGTGGACTCAGCTCCTGAGGTAGACCTGACCAGCAGCGGCGGTTTCGCCAGAGGAACTTTTAAGAAAGCTGTGGTGATGCCTAGATGCAGGTCCCAGCCTTGCGTATCGAATAGGAAAAAGTGTGGGAAGAAACGGAGGAGAGAGGAGGAACCGAGACCAAAGTTAGATTTGTTCAAGATGAGAGAGGTATGTAATCATTTTTTCATCAATATTTTATGTTTGATGTGAGATATTTTGATGCATTGAGATTGCTAAAGAGGCTATCAACAGCTGCGAGAGAATTTGGATATTGAGATCAGAAATGATGCAATTTTGCATTCCTGAAAATAGAAAAATAATGAAATTACAGGTGCACTTCATTTCGCCTTCACTCATTAAAATTCACCCCTATGATGAGGACAAAAGTAATTTCACGCAATTTGATTGTATATTGCATTTAGTCATAATGGATGTAGCCAGCCCTTTAGAATTCCCACTTTGTTCCGAATCTTTGTAAATATATGTTTTTTATTATTAAAGTTAATATTACACAACTTTCAAGTTGCTTAGTAAAGTGGGCTACCGAACAAAGAAGTGGACTAAGCAGGCATTACGTTGTCTATCAGCCAGTCCAGCAAGCACACATTTCATGGAGATGCGCATTAACACATTTTCACAAAGTTGGCCAGCGGGCATTTAGGTGGAAGAGAAAAGTAAAGAGCAAAGGCATTCCTTGTCAAAAATAGCATCGGATTATAGATGTTGTGTGGTGCTAAGAGGGATTTGCAGTGAGATAAGTCATGTAGTGAATAAAACAACCTTCGCAAAATTACTTTTGAAAAGGACAGATACGTGTATGGGTTTGTTTTCAAAGCTGTTGAAGTACATGTAGCTTTAATCCAACATGAAGGTCCAAGCGTGATAATTGGCATTGATATACTAACAATCATTATGAAAGAGTTGTTAATATGGATTTATCAAATTTTAAAAAATAATCTTTATCAAGGCTATTCTACATGCATTTCTTTGCCACTTCTAAATTTCCTATCTAAATTTTTCTTTAGATTTTAGATTGAAAATTCAATGTGCATGTTTTATTAGCAGATACATTTAGCCCATAATGTAGGTTAATGAATTTGATGATTCCCATGGTTTTAGATGGACTTCTGAAATCAGACAATTCTATGATATGTATATAAAAAGTATTCTTCCGAAAAGCTTAAAACAGAGACTACCAAGAGGCAATTCAGTTTAACCAAATTTGAAATTAATGTTAAATTGATGCGAGTAGGGAGAGGGAAATGAAACCGAGTCTTATTTCACCACCCCCCCCCCCCTCAGTGATATCCATTGACGATAGCATGGGGACCGAGTGTTTCAGTGCAGATGTGACTGGAGACGGCTTACTATGAAAACTGATATCTCATAAACACCACCAGATGACATTTATTTATTATTCATGCAGCTATGACACTCGCACTGAACGTTCTCGGTTCATCGGGTTACGCCACCTCCGAGAAGGGCCGAATGAATGTTTTAAAGACTCCGCATTTATTTTAATTAGGACAGAGCATTTATCAATCACGAGGGCAATGATGTATGACGTGCATGTGAATTTAGAATGCGATGCGCTCAACATTTTAATGTAATGACGGTGTAAGTACCAAGATTAAATATTCATGAAGAGGCTAATGATGATTGGATTATAGATTCATATCAATTTTGGACTTTTACAATGTAGAATAAATTGATTTACTCATTCAAATATAATGAATGTAAATCAAACTAAATTCATGAATAATTTCCTCTGGAGAAAAATTAATTAATTCTTTTGTATCCTATATTTTGGTCTAACATGCTGATGATCCATGGAAATTGTCAAAGATTATTTTTATTATTATTGGGGTTTTTTTTGGGGGGGGGGAGGGGGTTGAAAAGCAGAGTTTCAGAGGTGTCATGCTGTAAATTGTACATGTGCAAGTAGCTCTCTCTGTAGCTGTTCAAGATTTTCAATATCATCACCCAAAAGAAGCCATGCAGCTTTCAGGATTTCGAACATCACACTTGTTTTTCATGCACAAGATACATGGGACATATCAATTATGCGACTGTCCTATTATTCTGTGCAAACTTTGTAGCCTATTGCTATCGACTTGTGTGATCTGATCCTCGGTACAAATACACCAGTGGCCATAGGCTCGAGTCGATGTCACGTAAGATGCCAGGACCTGCATGTACCCCCTTATACCTTCTAGTGGAATTTATACCCTGTCCGGATGTACTAGATAAGAGCAAAATTGATGTCGCCGCTGCGTTGCCAGGAGCGACTAACTTCCTTAATTGCGTTTCGGAAGAACTCAATGTATTCATGATCAGCATGATGTTTGTCCGGGGG
>BQKZ01001883.1:26089-41288 GCA_036244855.1 Temnopleurus reevesii | reverse complement strand
TTTTTCTTTCCATAATAAAAAAGGGAGTAAGATTATTTTTCACTGCCTCTCTTGGGGGGGGGGGGTGGTCCATCATATGTCTGAAAGTTTTGGTCCGTATTTTCTTTCCATATTTTAAAAAGGGAGTAAGATTATTTTGCTACCTCTCGTTGGGAGGGGGGGGGGTGTTCCATCAAAAAAGTTTTGTTCTGTATTTTCTTTCCATGTTCTTATTTAACACAGTGAGATTATTTTTCACTGCTTGTTTTAATAGAGAATGGAGATTAAATCCTGGAGCACTGTCCTCCAAGATGAATTCTCCGAAGATGAATTCTCTGAAGATGCGGTTTGATAAAAGATTCCCTCTTTTCCTCATCTTACAACAGGGCATACAAAGTCCTACCGCTAATATTCTCATGAAAAATCCATAACATGAATATTTCACTAGAAATCTATTCATTTTCACAGTGAGTGCAATGTCTTACTCATACTCGAACATTGCCAATATCCCCTTCCAATTTAATACTGCCAATCTAAAAGCGTAATCCTCACTCTTTTTTAGTTCCTTTGCATCTGATTGGGTGCTGGCAAAAATCAAAGATGTTAGTGAATAATTCTTAAGGCAAATAGCTTGCACCTGTCTCCTTGGATAAATTATCATTATTGATTGATATTAAGTTCTTGTGACTGTCATGTACAGTGTAGGAACAAAAAAATGATTGGTTATAATAATACGCAGAGGTAGGATGCTCAATATTGAGGAATCTGGGTGTCTTGTTGTTTTTTCAATATTAATGACAGAGTTTCTCTGACATTGAAGGTCGACCTAATCATGCAAAACCTGCTTTTTTGTTTTGTTTGTCAACAATTTAGAAAAATATCTATACTGCTTTGTTTCATTAAAAGAAAGAGAGGGCTGGGGGGGGGGGGGGGTCACAATAAAGAAATGTACATTTGATACTGGGAAAAGTGAAAGGAAAATATGTCACATCTAGATTTAGGAAAGTTTATTTTGCGTATGTACAACTCTACGTGAATGACAGGTTTATGAAGCTACACAAAGCTCCAACAAACAAAATCTTTTTCAGTATGAAAATATATAGTAAAGAATGGAAACTACCACACCTTTTGTAATTCATCCAAATGTTAATCCTGTTTTTTTCCTGCGAAATCTAGATATCCTTGTTACCGGAGCTCAATTCAAGTGGCTTGTTTTATATATATGCAAAAATAGAAGAATACATGCAAAAGAATTGAAAAAAAATGAGTGCCATTGATCACTGTACAAGAAGACCAAAAAATGTATAATTTACCATGAACACAAGAAATTTAAAACATTTTGGAGCTGTAAGGATATTACTGCTCCGTAACTGTGTAACTTCTTGATGTTGCATTACATGGAGTTTTATCTGAGTATGCTTTGATTAGGTGTCGTCATTATTGAACATCCTGAGAGATTGGATATGGTAAAGTTTCGTAAACTTGAAATACAGACTCAAGTTGAGATACAAGTATCATGAATTCGCTCAACAATAACAAAGCAGAATCATGCTACACGTTCATGGTTGCCAACTGATTGGGTAGGAGGTGGATTTGATGAGGGAGGGAGGCAAAGCGAGTATAGAGCAGTGTTCCTATGATAGGTAGTTGCGGTTGGTGAGCCCTGCGTGAGTTGCGCAAGTTGAATCTAAAGGGCAACTGCCATACACTAACTCTTCATGTAACTAAGGATGGCTCACAATAACTCTGCGAAACTCATCTTGAACAATGATGATTCCAAAATCATAATTTTTACATTTTCATCCGCATGCATGCTCACTCATGCTGTCATTAGCTCATTGTGGACCCGTAATGGGCATGTAACAAGCCCTTCATAACCTGTATTGGACTCGCATCACCCATTTAGCAGTCATAGGCAACTTTAACTTGATCAGTCATGCACAGTTGATTAAAAATTGACAAATTTTTTCGAGCCAGTTCCGACAAATTTTAATTACATTGATCACACGCAGCTTGTATGCAACTCATGAATTAAATTGCCACCGTGGGAACAATGCTCAAGATTAAGAAGATCAAGTTCATACCCACTCTACTCACGTTTCAATGACAGTTGACAATGCAGGAGTTGATGTAACCATGACGAGGGAAACTCTATGGCTAGGGTCATACGGTTCCACAAGGGTATACCATAGGCATCGTTGTAGGGTGCGTGCTTGCATTCAAGGTTGGCAGGGGGGAGGGGTTAGCTACGAGAAAATAAAAGGCCCTTTAATCTGCACAACTGCAAGTGCTAAATTAGAACTAGAAAGATATCGTTGGGTTGTAAAGGGAATGCAATACCAAATACGTGTATTTAAATTTCTGCATTCTTATACAGGTACATGCAATTCTCGAACATAAAAAGAAGTAGTCATGCTCCTTGCTCCTGAATCTGAATTTTGTTTTTTATTCTTGAGTGCTACAGTACTTGTAAAAAACATTGGAAAGAGGAGGTTCCTCTATAAAACAGTCCTCTACACAATGCAGAGTCTGATTATAATGTATGACAGAAATATCATTGTTCTGTTTTCTCTGTCACGTTCATTTGGCATGTCCATACACATGTATGATACTACATTTAACAATAATAATATCCATTTTTTCATCATACGTGGGAGGAGGGGGGGATGATGAGGGCTGCTCTAGAATGGGGAAATCATACAGTTGTATGTTCTAAAAAAGGAAATAACAAGATTTGTTTTGAAGGCGATGTTTCGGTAGTTACCAGGAAGCAGAATCCTTGAAATCTCTTCATGCCTTTCATTGTAGATGTATACATGACGTTTTGTCATTTGCACATTTTACAGACTCTGTGCACAGAGCAGGTTAATGATCATTATTCAATGTACCACAAAAGAATGACAATGGGTAATGTGTTAATGTAGTATTTTACGCACTAGTACACCTCAAGCATTTATGAAAAAAATGGAATTGGGGCTATTCAAATTGTTTATGATTATTATTTATTTGCATTTAATTTTCCAATCTCACTTTTGTGTCTTGAGTTGAAAATGTTTCTCATTTTCATATGGATGAATTCAGGACTCTATACACAGTCATAATGTTGGTGAAAGAAAATACATTATGTTTTAATATACAGGTACATGGTTCTCATTCACACACACACACTCACACACACGATTGGGCTTGATAATATTCTATTTTCCTATCATATACCGAAAGCAAACACAGATTGATCTGTGGCCATGAAACGGCTCAGTTTTTCTTTCAGACTCACTCCGTTGATGAATTACTCCGGTTTCCTGTGGCTTTAGGGTTGAAAAATTATGCGCCGTGATTGCGAAATTGGGGTAAAATTTCTCTAGTTAATTTCATTAGCTTCCATATATCACAGCTATGTAGTTTGAGGTGATTCCTAATGAATTGGAAATTATGATGGCCACATTTTTCATTTGATGAAATATTCTTCTACCTTTATTTCCTATTCTGAATGAAATTAAATCAGTGCCGCCACTTTTCTTGTAGATTGATTTCAGACCTCACAAACTAATTATTGGACAGACCAATGAAATTACTGCCTTGAAGAAGTCCCCAACTTGCTCTTTGAATGTAGATCACCTATTTTTTCTTCTTTTTTTTCTTCTGATATTATTTTGGGGGTTCTCTGAATGCAAGGCGGAAGTATGGAAATTTCCATAATACGTCTTTTGCATTTTTATTATTCTCTCAGCCTTCACACCATCTTCTTCGCTTTGTCGAAATGTTTTTTTTTTCGAAAGAGAAATTTTATGAACTACTGCAAGACAGGTTAAGTGGATAATACATTTTTATATTAAATTTTGTGTAATATTTGTCACCCAACCATACCCAATTTATGACATTTATTCACTTATTCCATAAATTTTCTATAATAAAAGTATTTAGGTTGTTTTGCGCATTGTTTTGAAGCTTTGTACGAATCTGTGAATATTCATTTTCTGGCCTTCCCGAAAACTAGGTATTACTTTTAAAGTGTTTTTTTTTTAAGTGGGCTAGATTAATCACCTTGTCTGCAGGAAGACACAGCTACATTACAACATGCAGACCTAGTTCATTCTTGCTATAGAAGATACAAGTTCATGACCCATTCGTACCAGTATCTGTCATATTGATCGTCTTTTACGAGTGAACCGTTTTGTATTGAATTCTGTATTCGTGGGGGTAGCTTGCATTCATTAAAATACAATCATTATACAAAAAGCTTTGTGTTCACGTAATAATCACAGATATCTCTTTCTTAAATGTCAAAGCAATCTTGCTTTGTGTATTGTTTTCTAACAATATTCCTTCTATTCTTTTGACAGATGAATTCCTGATATGTGTGTAAGTAAGCCGCAACCCATATCTATGCAATCCCTATAGCCTTTTCTTCAGTCTTTTTGATAAATGTTTAATAATTCAATTATTAAGGGAAGACAAATTTATCATGTAAGAATGAAAAAAAAAGTTTGTCATTTATGTCCACATATTTTGCAAGATATTTGGAAAAATTATCAAATTGGAAGTTATATTGCTTTAAATCGACAAAAAAATTCAGACATATCTGTATTAAAACATATCCGCCTCCACATGACTTCGATGGTACTGATAATTCATTTTCAAATATATTCGATATTTGGAATCAGGCAACGAGAATATATTTCTGAAACGAACCATGAATAAATGTATTGGGAAAAGGGATGAAAGTCTAATCTTGTTAGAAATTAAAATGGAAGTAGTTATGGAGATCCCTTCTATGGGTTGGATTCAGCTCCGAGCTGCTGCTCGTCTATTAGACGGAATCCGTCCCTCGGCATTTCAGTTTTGCTCTAGAATGACATGCCCAGGGAAATTCATTTCTCTTCCTTTTTTTGTTGTCAGCGGATGAATTCCGTTTTTCATATGACCAGGTCACTCTCTTTAAATGGATGGTTGAGGCAGAAATGGTATTGAATTTCTAATCCATGCTTCTATAAATCTAAGACTTGTATTGTTCCTTTCGCTCTCTAGAGCCTTCTTCTTCCTTTCCTATCTCCTTCTTTGACTTTAGCTTTCTCTCTCATCCATTTTTTATTTGCATAGACGCTGGGAAAGGGGCGGTGGGGGGGGGGTATAAAGTAACTATCTAGCTGTAAATATATACATGATGGTCTTAATATATTCATGCTTAGAATTCAGAAGCACCTCATTTTTTTCCCATTTCTTCTTGTTTCCTTGTTTCCTGGACCCGTTTGGCTAAAAAAATTCTCCTTCTTCTCATCTTCATATTATTCTCTGTTGTTCAAAAGATCTCTGTCAATAAGAAAATATATTGGAAAATTTTTCAAAGAGAATTATGCATGCTTCTGTTATGATTTTTCATTAATTTGTCAGGGCCATTGTGTATACATTGATAACATGTTGAATTCTGTCTGTACCTCATCGTCCTGAGCTAATCACTCACTTCAGCCGAGTTGATTACATTATTTATGAGGACACTCGCACTTCCATTATAGAATCCTGTGCCCATTAGTAAACAACCTAAATTAGATTGCTGGGGTCAATCACGAACCAGTCCCCTTGTGAACTCAAGTCATACCGACCCCAGTGGTTTAGGGGAGTCTCTGCGCGAGGTCCTCTCTGATTGGTCGGTGAAGTCTCCGTTTCTGGGTCATGTGATGTGCAAACATCCCCCACTTGGTCGTGTCAGGTGACATCCCCTCCCCACGGTGAGGGATAATGAATTTGTTGGTGCGCCCCTCCCAGAGGGGTAAAGGGTCTAACCCCTAACCAGGGTAGTACCTTTTATTTTGAAGATCTTGGCACTGTGCCAACACACCTGTAGCCCCTGGATCTGTCCCTTTGTGGAAGCTTCAACTTTCTGTGTAAGATTTCTGATAAATGTATGATAATTTCGAAAATATGAAATATTAGATGAACATGAAGCCCCTAGTGTAGTTTAATTTATGTGTGATCTCCAAAGTAGGGCTCAAAGTCATACAAGATAGGTCGAAAGATATGATATAGAAAAAATAGGATAACCTTATGTTGTGTATTTATCAATGCTTTCTCATGTGGGACAAATTTATTTAAGAATGAAAAAAAAAACAAGAATAAATTATTTGAAAATATTCATCAGTCATGTCAAGTGGGGAGGTCATTTTAAAAAATGCTTCCACTTTATACAGTACATTGCAGATGAGCACAACAATTGAATGTGTGTAATTTTGTACCCATTCAATGCAATAGAGCTAGTTTTCCTCTTGCATATATTGAGTATTAAAAAGATGTGTACACATTGAGCATTGCATGATGTTTCAATGTATATGAGTTCTTTGTGAAAAATCTCATTACTAACTTTTCAAGGGAGAAAATGATGGTTTGTTAGACACAAACAAGTGAGGCCTTCTTGCATGTATTGTCATCCTAAATGGAAACTTCTCTAAAATTCAGAATCGATGAAGCACGTTTTGAAGGGGATAAATTTTTGCTTTTCCGAACATTTTCATTCCTCTACGTGGGATCAAATGACTTGGAAGAGAACGAAAATGCATTAATTCATGTTGCCTCAATGTCATCAATTATCAACTCCATTTCATTAAAGTCGTGAAAGTACTCACAGTCATAGTAATGTATAAATAATGTTGATTGTATTACTAACTACATGTTCACATGCTGCTCCACATTACTTGAAAATTGATATACGCAGAAACTTTAAATTAGATGTCACTTTTTGAAAGGAAATGATCCATTCTATGAAGCTGTTTTGAATATTCCCCAGTGTAATAAAAGGAATAACTATAAAATCATTCTGGAAATGAAAGTTATTCATTTTTCCAGGGCTGTTCAAAAGCCCTCTAGACGAATAATTTCCTTGATGGAGGAAAGAATCTACTGGTCAAGACTTAAAAGGGAGGGAGTATATTATTAGTATCATGAGTTGTCATTTAATGAGCTTCCATTGTACCTGAAGGTACCTGTAATTCTTTCTTGTTTGTATAATTCATTATGCATCACCATGGCAACCAATTCTTTAGGGGCTGAAAAAACGAATGATCAGGCAATATAACAAGTTTATGATCATAACAGTCCTATTATCTGTCAATACCATCAGGAGAAAGAAATATTTGTATTTTTTTCTGGAATGCGATTATCGAAAAATAGTGGAAGTCTGTTAGGAACATTTTTGTGTAACATATTTTTACGTACATGTAACATATTTTAACACATTTAACACATCTTAAATTTGAGTGGATTGAAAAAGAAAGAAAAAGAAGTTCAGGTTGAGCCATTCTCAGAGGATGAGTTGGTTTAGGTGACAGCATTGTTTTCTTAGTGTTAATTTTTCTCTTTCTGCTTGATTTTCAGTGTGGTCTGCCATTATTTGTCTCCAAAGGTATTATAAAAACTCCATTTAACAACCTTTTAGCTATCACCACTTGAGAACTCAGAGTAAGCAGACTCCTGAATATGAGCATTTTCAAGTTTACATTCATTCATTCTTGTGATTCTCAACATTTCACAAGGGAAATACGGCATAGAGAACTGCCTTTTGGTCTCCAAGAGATATCGGGCATAGAATTTCACGGAGCATTGTCCTTTTTCGGATGATAAAGAAGACAAAGTCATCCCCTGACAGCTTCATACATTCTCACATATCAACTAACCCAGTTTTCCACCATGTCACTATTTCTCTCAAGCTATAACCATGAAGTACCGAATCCCCTCCCCATATTTTCATACATAACTCCCTCTTGTTTTCCAGAACCGACAGGGAATGGGTTAAAACAGTGGCAATGCGGTTTTAAGGCAATAGATTGGGAAGATGTTCGAATTTCAAGTGTTTTGCAGCGTTTTCTCAAATTGCATGAGATCGTTTTCTTTGAAGTATGATTTTGAAGGCATGATATTATGCATGATATGGATGTTCACAATTCATGTGATCAGTGCTTTTTGCACCCCTAAAAAGAGAGTTTCCAAGAAATTTGAAGCTGTTTCTCAAATTTCTTTCTGTAACGTGAAAAGAAGTGGTATTTCCCCTCCAGATTCTATACTGTGTGTTTTGGAGCATTTTAGAGCAAGATTTCATGATTTGATTGTTAAACTGAATTAAACTCATTTCTTAATATATAATATTCAGATAAACTGTCTCACCGGAAAAATGATCTTATGCCCCATGCTATATTAGGCACTGTATGTTTGAACAATACGTTTGCTGAAAAAAAGTAGTGCAATATATCATCTTGACTCTTCACTGATATGTTGGCAACCTTGTGGATTATGCAGGATTTGGGAAGATGGAGAGATGCAAGTGATACTTGAAGAGCTTCAGGTCATATTCTCAATCTTCATGTAAAAGGCTTTAAATCCTTTTAAATAAAAAATGAGAAATTCCCAGATATTCACAAATATAAGGCTTTGAATCCATTTAAATAAAAAATGAGAAATTCCCAGATATTCACTTTATAAGCCTTTGAATCCCTTTTAATTCAGAATGAGAAATTCCCAGATATTCATGAATAAATGGTGTTAAATCCCTTTGAATGATTAATGAAAAATTCCCAGGTAGCAAGGACTGAGGTATAGGTTTTGCAACAGGCATTTGTAAAGATTTGATCATCAATATTTTATAGAATAAAACGTGTCTGACGTCTAGATTGTAATACTTGAAGTCGGCCATCTTGTACAATGTGTATGGTGGCTGCTGCATCAGGTTCTCAACCTTTTCTGTTCACATTTAGATTTATCTGAATATTTTGGAACATTTCTTGGTCATTTGTGGACAATATGTATTAATAGCATCCATAGATGTATTTCTAAATTATTACTTTCTTCATGCGTTTTGTCAAAATATATACATTTCTTGTAAATGAAGGATGGGTTTATGCACACTTAAAACTATTATCACTGCTCACAGAAATACTTGTTTCGTGGTGAATAATTCTCCAGCTGTTTGTAGAATAATGCATACAATACGCATACTAGATGACTGAAGGTGCTACGTGATTCATCTGTAAATTTCTGATTTGAAAGGGTAAATCTGAAATGTTAGCTTCTGCGGTTATCAGCTTTCAAGGGCATCAATGAAAATAGAATGGTAGATTTCCTGTTGACTTGTCTGTTAAAGCTCAGGCAAGATGAGGTTGCAAAAGTGTTTCAAGGCATCACGTTTTGGTGCTTCAAATGGCGCATTCCTGCTAGTTTGAAAGCACATACCCTAGACTTTCGGTGTGACCGTGCGCAGAGCATGATACAGGGTATGCATTGTGTGACTACATCACACACACATACAGCATTGCTCTATCCTCAGGGAGAGCACGAGACATACGATGAAACACACAATGCATACCCTGTATCACTCTCTGTGTATGCGCACAGCGAAACCCAAGGGTCTGTTCTGGCAGACTACATTCCTGCTTGGCAAATGAGAATGTTGCTGAGTATTGATGACGTGGAATCCGAGCATTGAGTGAAAAATACACTATTTTGTTTGTTACATGCTGCCATGGAATTTTCCTACGTTTAGTGGCAAGGTACTATCAAATAATGCCAAATCATGTCAAAACACCTAAATGTATTTACCACACTGTATGTAACTAACAATGTGAAAAATATGAAATGATTGAAAATCATTTACTATATCTGGAAAGAGGGAAAATGAATCAGCACTCTGAAAGCACATGGATTCGGGCCAGTGAAATGATCTACTTGCAGAAATGTCTGCACAATTTTTGTAAAATAAAATTGGTTGTATTTTGAAATATGTAGGACAAATGAACCTTTTATTTTTCAATGCTATAAAATACAAACTGGAGTTATAATGTGCACTCAGTGATTTCAAATGACAAAACTTTCCTCAATCCTTTCAATACATAATATGTTAGATTGCATTTTTTCTGGGTTGGGGGCAAATGTGCTGTAATCACAGCAAGCTGCAAATCATAGGGAATGTTGTTCAAAAGTTGCAATTGATCGCAAGTTGCAGTTGATCAGAACGTGCCAATCAAAAATCATTGTTTCATGTGTGTCTTGATAAATGCTTATACCACGCATGAATGAAAATGCGCATTACAATTTGCAGTTGATTTTGAACAACACCTCCATAGATTACTGCTTTAAGCCTAAGGACATCTGTCCTTCTTGCACTTCACCTTTCAAATGAGAGGGAATACCTTCTCTATCACACACCAGATAGGCATCAAGAACTCGCCGGAGATTGCTCTCCGATAAAATTCAGGAACACATCAGGTGCTGTCATCATCATCAAGAGAAAGGCCAAGTTGTTCTGGTCGATGGCTATGAGAATTGATATCTGAAGAGTCGAAAGTGATGTCTGATGTGATAAAGGAATTGAGCCTTTGCATTCTGGTTAGAATTTTTTAGAAATGAAAGGGTAGGGAATGCTTAGGGAGATGGGGACACATGTGTGTTTACCTGGTGAGAGTTTTAATGTTAAATTTGTTTGCGTATTGCTCGTTGCGAAACTCTGCGTTCGGCAGTTTGGGTCTGTAGATAATAATTTGGAAATAAATGGCTATTTATCTTATTTGCAGTTCGTTCAATTTGTGCTCTGGACTTCATGTGGACTGTGGACTGCATGTAGATAGTCGAAAAGTTGATGCTTTCCTCTGTAATTTCACAGTTTACAAATATTTTTTGTTATTTATTACATGTATGGTGATATATCATTGATTTTACCTTCAAAATTGGCCATTCCAATAAATGTCATACTTTTCATGGTCTGTCCTGGGTTTATTTGTAGTATATATGTAACTAAACTTGAGGACCGAAATGACTTGTGGGAACATAAATCTTACCATTGAATTTATACCCTTCAAATGACAGGCCAACTTATATTCCTTGTTGATCTTCATTATCTTAAAGTGCCCCATATATATCAGAAAATATATAGAGTTGATCAATAGAATCTGATTATGTCACGTCATGTTGACGAGGCTCAAAGCAAGGTGGCTCTGTTGAACCGCATTCGTAGTACGATGGGAAACCCACATGTAGCTGAGGTCAGTTTAGAATGTGACACTCGTATGGCTGATTGCCAAATGTTTCTGCTACTCACGTTCTCTATCATTGCATGAATTATTAGCGTATCAAAAGGTCTCTTTTTATATCATTGGTTTTAATATATGATTCCACTACTCAGATTTGATATTTTTTCAGTAAATTCAGTGCAAGTCGTAATTCTTTGCTTTTGGTTTATGTCTATAAAAGATTAGACCAATTGATGTGGGCCAGTAATCATACTCTGATCTGATGATGATGAATTTAGATTTAAAGGTGTTTCTCATTCAATTCTAAATATTTACACCTAATCTAATCTGATCTAATCTTAT
The DNA here is from genome assembly GCA_036244855.1 of Temnopleurus reevesii. Classification (NCBI taxonomy): domain Eukaryota; kingdom Metazoa; phylum Echinodermata; class Echinoidea; order Temnopleuroida; family Temnopleuridae; genus Temnopleurus; species Temnopleurus reevesii. Next base: position 29,961 of record BQKZ01001883.1, on the reverse strand, counting down.
CAATATTCCTGATATTTATAGTGATAACAGGTTAACAGGAATTGTGACTAGTACTTTATATTTTCACAATTCAAATTTTCGAAATTCAGTATTCTCAATTTATTTAGGTGGAAACTTTTCAAAAAAAAAAAAAAAAAAATTCATTGTCATAGAAATTGATAATTTTGCCTGTAGGCCAACAGTTATGGAGGATGTTTAAAGATGAAATGTTATTTGAATAATACAGTAAAACTATATGCTCTACTAATTAAACTATTTCTTTTTATTCAGGAAGTACAAACCCATACAGATTTGTAAACAAAAATATATTTTGTGGTTTTATATGTTACATTTCTGTCAAAGTCAATAAACAAGAAGCACTGTCTTGTTGACTTAAATAAAAACATGCTGAAATTTGTATTAAATGTTCAGTCATGGAAGCAGGTATGGTCTGATTATTCCTCTTAAAATTAAATATTTTTACGGCCAAAGGAAATGTACCTACAAAGTTTATATTTGTTGAATATATTCCATAATTGGAGAGCAATAAATATGAAAATGGTAAATTTGATTTGGCTCACCAATGTTGCAATATTTTTCCTCAGTTAACAATTTTTTTTCAATCAAATTTGTATTCAAAATTTGTATTCAAAATTTGTGAAGCAATATTACTATCAGTTTTATGGTTCATTTAGCATAACCAGTATTCTCCCTTTCAACCAGACTGTTGTTGCATTGGTGCGTGACTCTTTTCCTAATCTGCAGTTCAAAGTGTATCGTTAGTTTATAAACATCTTGAAAACAACCCAGAGATTAGGATGGGTGCTAGGCACGTTTTCTGCAGCTTTTCGAACAAAAAAATACTGCTTAACTCTTTCATGGCAGGATTAATGTTTTTGTCATGATATATTATTGCTACAAGAATATTAAAGGATGAAAAAAAGTATTTTCATCTCTACTACATGTAGCTGTCAAAAAGTAACCTTACTTTCGCACAAGGTCATGCAAAATATCAAAACAGACAAATGAATGGGTATAAATGTCACTGTCCTTGTAGAGAGAGTGTGCATATGTAAACTTGGATTATTCAATTTGGGTATGGAGGAGAGATAGCGGCTCTTCTCCCAACTCTACTCTGCAATTCCAATTTGTATGATCAGCTGCAGGGGGTTTTAAGGTGTCAGATACTTCTTTTTTTTTTTTTTATTCTTCTAAAAAATAAAAGGATGGGTGATTCTATTTCTAGAATAAAAGACGAAGAGAGAATAGAGATTGACAGAGATCAATTGAAAGTAGGATAAGTTATTCAAGTAGAACACCTATCTTGGACTCAACTCGATCGCTTGGAGGGATAAATCACAAGGCAGGGCTATTTTTCTCTTTTTTTTATGCCAAAGAAAAGAGCTGGATCTCTGGGTAACCTGGTATTCTCAGCAGCAGCTATGCATGAATAGGCATTAGTTTGTAATCAAATTTGGAATCATCTGGCTTTGGAGAGGAGAGCCCAGATCGGATCGTGTTTGTCTTACCGACCGCGCAGCTCTGCACGGCCATTCTGCCGATCCCAACATGTCAAAATCAATAGGCTCCATTTTGAAAGCCGGGCACTGCTGCAAGCTGCCTTAAAATGGGGGAGAACTGTAAAGTAGAGTGAACCTTTTGATTAACATGAGAGGCGGAGAGGCTGCGGCTCCCTACCCCTCTTGTGTCACACCGCTTGCGTCAAGGCCCTGCTTTTGTGTGACACCACTGGGGCTGCCATCTTGGCGTGTTTGAACAGAGTTCTAAGATGTTTGCACTCAAGTTTTCATTACAGTCCCCATCCAGTCCTCTCTAACCCTAAATCTCATTTCCCTCCTTTTACGTCATGATCTGTTTCCTGCTATTACACATCCCAATGATTTTATATAATTTGGTCATTACAATCAGCCCCCCTTCCCCGCCCCCCCCCCTTCCCATCGAAAGTGTACATACCTTTACACATCATTTTATCACTACTCTTCAATGAGGGTGCAAATTACAACGTCCCCCTTTTGATATTGATGAGAATTAACAATTATTTTTAGAATAATTATGAGTTGCTTGCCTTAATACAGTGAAATACTTTTCTTTTGCCATGAGCTATTTACTTTTAACAAAGGCTTTAAAAAATGTAATATAATTTTTGTGATCTTTGCCTTTCTGTCTTTGAGTTGCATTTTCATCCCTGACTTATACGGTTTCTATTCATTAATTCTCTATTTTTCCAATCCACTTTCTACCCCACAGCCTCTCCATTCTGTTTTTGCTGCCGTAATTCCACGGTCAAGTTTTTGTTATGATCGATATCAAAGCTTTAGTTTCCCTCCCTTGGTGCAGCGCTCAATTGTGTTTCCAAAATCAACAGACCAGGGTAGTGCACTGGGATCGTGAACAAAAACATCTCCCTGACGCGCGTAATGCCCTGGTATGAAAATACCGAGAGCCCCCAAAACTGCAAAAATCAGGCGATAAGATGCAGTGTGATGCACTCTAGCTACGGCATAATTTATTAGATTACTATGGAACTGCAGTTCTTCCATTTCACTCATTTTCGTCATGGCAGCGCTCCATGTGATACAATGTCAGGCATTAGGTTGCACATAATTCTCCAGCCTCCCTTCAGGCATTGTCATATCATTTCAGCATTATTATAATAAACCTGCCAGCTCTACTCATCACTGTACATGTGTGGAGGGTTTAACCCGTTCACTTCGTGTCCATGCGGCTTCCAGGGCAATCAAGAGAGGCTGAAAGCGGCTTCATTTGCTGCCCTTTATGTTGCGATAGAGGCAGAATGAAGAGCAATATATACAATTGCCTCTCGTCATTCTCCCTCTGTTTGCACTACTATTCAGCCATTGTCCTGCCTTTTATATCAGCTCATGTTGACATTTCTAAGGCTCCACCTCGGCCAGCTTTCCGTCCACCTCTTGCTCTCTCTTCTTTTCATGTTTCCTTTATCTCGTATCTGTTCTCCTCGCCCATCCTTTTTAGTAAGCCTTTTTGAGAAAGCGCTGAATACAAGCTAGCCGTCTCTGTTTAGAATCCCCCTCCTCAAAGTGCCCTCCGATCCCATTGTTGCTCCTCAAGTGAGGTCATTGCTTTTTAGTCTGTATGCATTTACATCAAGTAATGCACTATCAAATTATGATGAGATGAATGCTTGAGGCATCTCCAGATCTGATATTGGATGATTAATGCAACATTTTGTCAATAGAAATCACAGCGTCAACCCACAGCTGAATATCGGATCAAAAGCCTTGGACTTGGGTTTCATTCCATTCTTTGTAAAGAGATTTAAATTGCTTTTGTCCAGTTCTAATTCTGCTATAACTATTGCTCGCATAGAGTTGGAGATTATCTGTAGATTTCCGAAAAGGCAGCTATCGATCTTCAGTTTGATTTGATTCGTTAAGAGGAGATTTGAATCGCTTTTATTCAATTGTAATTCCAATCTGAGTATTACGAGCAATGTATTTGAGATCATCTCTAGATTTCCTTTAACATCAGACCTGTAATTTATGGTGCTTTTGCACCAAGTCAATGTCAGCAAATGCATCTTTTTCTTTTATAATCTTTTCAGGATTTATCCATCTCATAATATATCAGCTGTATCCAGTATTTTCTCATTTTCATCATCAATCTACGAACAGCTTTTCTTACTTTTATCATGAAGTTAAAGGCAATTTTCAATAATTTTTCTACATATGTTGGGCTTGGTCTTAGTCTTAGGTGAATCGCGTCCTGTATGGGACATCAGAATTTTTCATTGAAATGGAGCCTGATGTCCAGTGATCCGTTGACAAACTGTTCCTCTAAAGATCAATACTTCAATACTCTCTGCAAGAAAGCTGTGTAGAGTGTGTGTGTGT
>BQKZ01001882.1:33264-47060 GCA_036244855.1 Temnopleurus reevesii | reverse complement strand
GATCTGCCAACCTACGAATCCTACCATGTTCTTCGTTCCAAGCTCCGTACTGCTGTAGAAAACACTCAAGGCTTTGAGGGTGTAGATTAAAACCACCAGTACACATAGGTTTACACTTCTCCAAATTATCTACGCTTGTAATCAATTTAGAGTTATTGAGCTTGTATGCGTGTATGGAATAATTGTGAACGGGATTTTTTTGCATTATATATCTTTAAATGGAAGGATATGTCCATGAAATTCAACTGTATTGTAGTTTTCTATCATCATGGTTGTTGAAACAAATTTTTCTTAAATCATTCTTTCAAAACAGCAATTGTTCAATCATTTTTGACCAAACACAAAACACAAATGCAATCAAATTAATGTGATAGGTCTCTATCTATGTTCTAAACAACATTCATAGATACTCTGGGATAATCCAGATAGCATTATAATGACTCATTATCTATCAATGTACATGTTTTTAGCTACTTTGTGTCTTTCATTGAGCGATCATTAGTGTATGAGTGCGATCTGGTCACAATTATTCGCATAAATGTATCATGTTAAATCAATCTTTTATTTCAGTAATTGAGGTNGTCTAACACAGCCTACAAGAGTGGTTACCATGCCAACCACATCGTCATTCAGTGGTTCTGGAAGGTAAGTCAGTTGGTTTCCTTTGAAAACGTTCACATAAATTAGACTACCTTTGTGAGGGCACAGATGTTTAGATGATTAATCAGTTACATTAAAAGCTGTATAGAATAAACACATATAATGAGTGGAAAAAAAATCATAATGTTAAATAAATTAGAGACTGTCACTACAATTTTGATTGATATCAACACTTCACTCTTCATCTTTAGTTCATGCTGTGATGTCCCCTTGTTAAATAAAATAACCATTGCATATTCAGGATTGTACAACAAGCAAAAAAATCAGAAAGAGACCAGAAACAAATACAAATTGACAAGGGTTTTTACATGTTCACCGGTATTTACAAATGAATGAGAAATAGTCTACAATTTATGCAAGTTTCATACATGCAATTGGCTCATTTTCTGGGTCTAACATATCTCGTCTTGTGCAATGGTGAGGGAATGAAAGCAGCATTGACACATCAGAAATTCTATCCAAAAATTCTGACAAGTTATATGTCTATTACTAAACCAATCTTGATCACTACCTAGGCTGTGCTGGCAATGGGTGCGGAGATGCGAGCTCGGTTGCTGCAGTTTGTGACGGGAACATCCCGCGTCCCGATGAACGGATTCGCCCATCTCTACGGAAGCAATGGACCACAGCTCTTCACCATCGAGAAATGGGGCAGTCCCAATGCTCTACCCAGGGCCCATACATGGTAAGTTCTGTCATTTAATCATGGACTGCTTGTTATTATGTGCATAGGGATGGAAAGAACAACAGAAAATGAAAAAAGGTGTTTTTTATTGAATGATTGTGATGTATGTGTTAGTGTAAATATTCTTTGAATGAAGCACAACTTTCTTCCTCTTTCCATCTTGTTATAGTATGTTTCATACTGTTATTTTTTGTTAATGTTTCATACTGTTAGTTTTAATGCAGTAGGAGAACAACCCAAGTCTAATTAAAGGTTTTTGTGTTTCACAAAGATGGGACTTCTGTGCAACATTCATGCATATAGATGATGAAATTCGGGTTAATGTAACTCTGGAACTGCTTTCACAAATTCTAAACTTAAATTCAATCTGATATTGGGCTAAAGCAATTTACTTTTCTTCCTCCTTTTTTCCTTGATACAGTTTCAACCGTCTGGATCTGCCAACCTACGAATCCTACCATGTTCTTCGTTCCAAGCTCCGTACTGCTGTAGAAAACACTCAAGGCTTTGAGGGTGTAGATTAAAACCACCAGTACACATAGGTTTGCACTTCTTCAATTATCTACGCTTGTAATCAATTTAGAGTTATTGAGCTTGTATGCGTGTATGGAATAATTGTGAATGGGAATTTTTGCATTGTATATCTTTAAATGAAAGGATATATCCATCAAATTCAACTGTATTGTAGTTTTCTATCATCATGGTTGTTGAAACAAATTTTTCTTAAATCATTCTTTCAAAACAGCAATTGTTCAATCATTTTTGACCAAACACAAAACACAAATGCAATCAAATTAATGTGATAGGTCTCTATCTATGTTCTAAACAACATTCATAGATACTCTGGGATAATCCAGATAGCATCGGAATCACTTTATTATCTATCTATCAATGTACATGTTTTTAGCTACTTTGTGTCTTTCATTGAGCGATCATTAGTGTATGAGTGCGATCTGGTCACAATTATTCGCATAAATGTATCATGTTAAATCAATCTTTGATTTCAGTAATTGAGGTATTATAAAATCAGACATTTGTACAGCATCTAACCTTCCTGAATGCCACGAGGATCTGATATCAGCAAATATCTAATACAATTAAACCTGTCTTACTGGCCACCTGTCTATAGTGACCACCGAAATTGGTTCCTTCCAGATGAAAATGTGGGGTCTAGAACCTGTCACAATAGCCCAGAGGCACTGTGAGCATAAAGGATTAAGGATTTGGACAAAATTAAACAACTTCCATTGAATCATTTGTAATTGCTTAACGTACATTAAGGAAATTTCCTTCCCTCTAATTCAGTGGAGAAATGTCAAACACATGTTGCACCAGTTTAGTAAATGAACAGGGAAGCTATTTTCTATTGTGATCATGAAACTATAGTGAAAGCTTGAATTAAGTTGTTAGCTTAGTCCTATTCCTTTGTCCCCTTTCCTCACAGTAAGGTCACCTGTGTCAGTGGCCACTTTTTCCTGTTTCCCTTGGGTGGCCACTACAGGAAGGTTTGACTGTCCTACCATAATTGCTGTCTACACTAGTGTCATGTCGATATAGAACAATGTGCACTCTACAAGTGATTTAAGATCTAAAAAATATCCATTGCCTCCATTTCGCAAAAATTTCAGATCGTGAAAATATCTTTAACAGTTTTGTGGTATGAATTTTCAAATTGAATATGAACTCTTTAGTATTCTGAACAAGTGGATGCTTTTGAAAATTGACTTTTTTTAAACAAAAAAATATTGAGCAAAAGAATATTTCTATGTGAAAAAAAGTTGTAGGTTATATTGTGTACCTTTAATGAGCTGACAAAGATCATGTTTGAAAAGTTGTTGTGTAATTGAATAATACTTCTACTTCTTTAGTGATTTTCATCAAAGCCTAAATGATTAACATGTAACATTTGCGAGCCATACATGTACATGTATGCTTTGTAACAATACACTTTTCTACAGTAAAGAATATATATTAGGACATGATAAATGACTTTGGAGAACATTACAATGATATGTATTTTGATTTGCAAATTTTACGGTGGTATCTTCTTCTAAATGATGAATCTTCTTTTTCAGCATAAAGCATTCATATATCTTGACCATCCATGAATATTTCACACTTGCAAAATGGAATGAAATGTAAAGAATACAGCACAAAAACAGTGTGATGCTGTCTAAAAATGAAATATGATTTAATGTTATTATGCTTGATGTTCAAGCCAAAATTTAGACTCAACTTAGCAAGTTGATTCCATAATGGTATGACTTTCCTATCCCTTTTGATACTCATTTCCGTTTGTTTTAGTTCAGTATGGTTATAGAATAGACCACGGTAGTGACATCAAATGAAAGTCAATAGTGATTGCAATGAATGCTATATGAATGTAGAATATCATTGCTATAACATACTTTGTGCAGATTATAACAAACCATGGTTCACTGAGGAAACAAGGATTGTGGTGTGTTTGTGTTGGATGTCATTGTCGTATGAAAATATATCAAATTTCTGCCACCATGTTTTTCTATTAGTATTTCGTGCTGCAATAATGATAATTTCTCTTTGGATGTACTTAAATGTTGTTTGTTAAGGTTAAACGCACACATCAAATTGAGGTCATTTATTTACATTGTCGTGCCATTTACTTTAGTTTGATTTACCATTTTCAAGGAGAAGACTATTACAGCAACCAGCTCATCTTCCCAAAGTGGAATCTATCAGCTGTGTTAGACTTCTACTCCAGACACAGTTATTTTCACTGTTAATATGGCACTAGATATACTGCCATTATTAGGCCAGTGTTTGCTGTTTGCATACTGTCTGGTGTACTGGGGGCCATTCAGCATGTGATTATTTTTTCAAGTTTTACTTGTCATTTTCATTTGAAATATTGCATAACTTCTTATCTGTATTACTAATAACTATGCTCTGCAAATAATGGTGTTTGCAATTTATCAAATATGTAAACCTTTGTGGAGAGGTTCAATGTTTGTGATACTTAATCAAGAAATGTTATTCATTATTTAACAGTGGCGGGATTCATATGTAAATGCAATGGTCTTATTGTACACAATGTACATATATTTTGTTACATAATGATGTGTACATTAATGTCAAACTATATGATTTGTAGATAAATATATATATAGCATGTAACATATATTCAGGAACTGAGCTAACATTGTGTTGCATTTTAGTGCCTATGGAAAATTGTAGATTCTTTCTTTTTCTTTTTTTCCAATAGAATTTAGACATGCTTGTTTTTTAATAATCATGTATAGCAGTAATAATTGTATTATATGAAATGAAATGTCCTTATTTTGCTAAAAACATAATAATAATGCTTCAAAATAATTATTCTATTTTGTTTGTAGATATGGAAATATTCAAATTATTATATAATTTTTTTTTCAACCGCATTTTGGGGTGTTAGCAGGCAAAGGCAAATCAAATAACTAATTATTATATAAAGATGTATTTTGGTTTGAAAGCTCAATGTCAAAATGTTTGTGCCATGCATTTAATGATTTTTCGAAGTGGGCATGTAAACTTTAATCATATATATGAGGCTTTGGTAGTTGATATTGGTGTTTAATCCAATTTAAAAAGTAATACAATTACATGTATCTATATTTTTTCTAAGTTTTTGTATTATAGTAAAGTTGTTTCCACACATTTAGCAGCCGATTTCTATAACCATAGACATGGCTATTTAAAGTTACAATAGCCACAGATCCTGTCTTGTTATCTCACAGTTCTACAAATTTTCTTTTCCCCTTTTGTTTTTTGATGCTGTGTGCCAAGTAAGACAGTTTTAATGGCCTAGTCTTAAATTCTTAATTTTGTCTCAGTTGAACTCACAACGTTTCACCATAACTGACCATGATCCCTTTCCTGCATAGCTAGTTTACAATGTAAGTTGTTATGAGGATCAAAACCAAGCAAATACCCAAATATCAGACCCACAAAATTACCTTTCATGTCAAGAAGCTTGTTATATTATATATCCTAATGCCAAGCTAATACTGCATTCATTCCTATTATATCCATTTTTGTCACATTTGAGCATTATTCTCAATATTTTTATGCTTAATTCATATTCGCTTTTCAACTTAGAGATATATATACATAATATTTTTTCTGTTAATAAAGCAGAAATATTTTTCATTGCAATCAAGTGAACATAATCTGTGGAAGTTACTTAACCCTAAAAAGACTGGAGGGGGTCTAAAAGGCCCCCCTAGACGTTTCGCACGATAAGTTCGCAACGCAAAATTTTTCCACCACAAATTTTTTGGACAATTTTCTTTCACTCATTATGCAACTTTTGAGGCCAAATTTAGCTCGCATTTGAAAAAAGTTTGTCAACCCCAAAATTGCCTGAAAACGTGATTTTGTGTACAAAGTCAATGCAAATTTTCATTGAGTTCTCTGTTTTAAATCATAAAAGTAACAATAGTTTCACCTTTCTTGGCAGGAATCTATTGCTTTAAACACTTTAAACACGATAATTTTCAGCGAAAAAACAATGAAAAACAAACGGTCCAAAAAAAAATAAAATTCATAAGAAAATTCAAAATTTTCTGATTTTTTTTTCACACAAATATTTCCATTTACAAGAGAAACATGGCATGCCAAAAATTAGAACTATAGAATGATTATTTTGGGACTTACAGAAAAAAATAGGAAATCACCACGCATTTACGCATAAATTAGCATAATTAATGAATTTGAGAGATTTTCAAAACAACGAACTATGCAGTCTTCGAGATAACATTACACTCTACCAGCGTGTGCAAATTTTAGCGGCGATCGTGCAACTAACGGCTGAGATCTTTTCCTAGCCTACAAATAGCCAAGTCTTTTTAGGGTTAACTATTGGTTTCATAACACTTGTAATGTGATCAGACATGTAACATATGATCCTTGAAACACATAAAGCAATGTTATCAGCAGGAAAGTTATCTGATAAATGGGGTGTTGCTCAAAAGTTGCAATTGATCGCAAGTTGCAGTTGATTGGAACGCGCCAATCAAAATCATTGTGTCATGCGCGTCTTGTTAAATGCGCATACCGTGTGCGAATGAAAATGCGCGTTACAATTTTCAAAGTTGCAGTTGATTTTGACCAACAACCCCTTAAGCATTTTATATGAGGGTAACCTGGTTCAGGCTGCATCGTTTAAAATGAATTTGTAAAAGAGTCTGCAACTTGTGTAATATAATTTCCTCCCTCTCTTAAAAAAATTAAAAAAGAGATAAAAATAGATAAAGAGGTATTTAGGTATTTGATTGGAAATATCCGATCGTTCCAAACTGTTATTACACACTTTCCCCAAACTCTTCCTCCCAATCTACAATGAAATATGAGAGGTTTGCTTGTTCTACCAAACTTGAATTTGATATAATGATTCAATTAAAAACATACATATTGATAACTCTGTGCATTTAATTTTACATTATGTAAACATACATTGTTACTTTCATAGTTGTAAATATCAAATTTCTATGGAAACTTTTTTTATTACTGCAATTTTTCAGTGGATTAAGTTCAATAATTGATCAACAAGTATTGGATTTCAAGTGAATAAATTGTATTGGTAAAAGTATTTAATGGAGAGGTGACAGAATGTATTGATATGAATTAATACTTAATAAATTTTAAATTCATTATACTATCATGTTTGTAACATTGTATATTGTTTACTGCAAATAAAATCAAGATGACTGTATTTCTTAAGAGGTAATTGTTTTGTGTTGAGTTTGTTGGGTACTTTTTAATCAAAGAAAAGATGGTCGAGAATTAAAAAAAAATCAACCCAAAATGAAATTTTGAATATTAGATGAACGTCCGTATCCTTTTATTTGCACCAATTCTTTTATTTAAAAAAAAAGCATCATAGAGAACTCCCCTTTCCCTTTGTACATACAATTTAATTTTGTAGATAACATTTTTTTTCTGATGTTTTGCCAGCATTTCAGGAAGAAATATTGGTTATTCCTCATTCTTAACATGATTTGTATTTGTATTTGTAATCATAAAACAAAACACATTACACAAAAAATATCAGCAACAATAAATATAAAATCAATGCATGTATATGATTGGCTGGATAGCCCAATCAGCAATACTAAAACATATGACACTGATCCATTTTGTAATAAACTCATGTACAAAGTGAAAGAGGACTTATCCATGTATGATATCAAAGATTATACCGAAGTTGCCAAATCAAGGAAGTCCATCACTGGTGGAGGTGAAAAATTTGAAGATCAAAACTTTTGAATGGATCATCCAATTTTACTCAAAATTAGAGTTTGTTCATCTTATTTTTCTTCATCCACTTACTGCACATCAGTGCCTGGGGAATTCCCTTTTAACATTGTAACAATAAAAAAGGGGCATAATTGATTGAATCTTGTGTAAAAAGATGGAAACTTTTTCTGTATCCACATATAAAAGAACAAACACTGAATTTTCAAGAATGCAATGCTGAATGAGGGAAAACATACATTGCTACAGATCTACTGCTTTATTTTCTGAGCCAAGGAATTAATTGAAGTTTTCTTTTGTAATATTTTGCCAGTTCTTTGTTCCACCTTTCTATACAAGCAGGTTCTTGATAGTGACTATGAAAAGATTAAAAATGGTTTGCTTCTGTGATATATTGTGGACTCTCTTTGATATGCGCTCAAACATTATCTTTGGAATTTCAAAATGTCTCCCTCTATAGCTCAAAAACAAACACACTGGCCTTGGGCTTTGTCTAAAAATATCACTGTTGCATGTAAGTTCCAAGTGTATTCTTACACGCTTGACTTTGCATGTATATTTACATGTAATTCATCAATTTCAGAATTTAAGCAAAGGCATAATAAAGTACTTAAGTACAGTAATAGAAAGAAAATCTGGAGAGGAATGCGGTAAAATGGTTTGAATAGGGATACCAGAAGATGGAGAGAAAAAAATTAAGTTGCTAAAATAATATATTTTCTTTGTTTTCCTTATAGGCTGAAATGCACATTCAGAGTAGGGCCCTTTGAAATATCTACCTAAAAGGTAAAATTATTTTGAGCTACCACACTGGTTCATCATTTTCCAACAGTTTCTGTGAGTTACAATTATCATTGTACTATTTTCAGCTTCTACTTCAAATTTTGTTTTCAGTTTTCACTTCAAAATATATTCTACAGTATTGGGTTCATGGATAGGTCTACTAAATGACTGACAAAAACCTACTGGGCTCACAACCTAGCTTAGGATCTACCAAAGGGCAACCCAAATGAATTTTAACAATTGGCCTGTTTTCCGATAGTGAGGCTTTGTCATTTATTGGTTTAACTTTTCACTAGCCTGGATCTAAATAACAATGGTATAACCCTGGTGCCAATTGCTCGAAATGGTCTTAGCTATCCTCTTCTTAATTGCTTAGACGTCTTGATTTCCTGTGCTACCCTCGTAACATAGAAATTTGCGTTGATACGACTATGTTAAGAGGGTGGCACAAGAACTTCAGACGCCTTAGCATGAAGAGGATAGCTAAGACTATTTTGTGCAATCGGCCCCAGAATCAACGTAAAGGCGCTATCAGAAACTAGTCCAAGACTGCAGAACATTTAGAAAAGGGGGGGGGGGGGGGGCTGCCACAGTGGGAGCTGTGTTTTACCATATTTACACACTTCCGTAGACTTGCAAATATTAACTGAAAAAAGTGGGGGCTGAAAAAAAAACAGCTCAGCATCATTCTCATTTAAGAACCTACCCATGGACTTATTGTGCTATTTAGTGGATGAAGAAAATTGAGATGAACAAACTGAAAAAAATGAACAAAATCAGGTTATTTACTGACAAATTATCAAAGGGATCCTTGAGGTCGGCAACTCATACAACTCCCCATTCCTTATGTTCTATAAATTTCACATTTTCTACTAAGTTTTTCTGAAAATTCAAGGAAAAATATTTTTTGCTCAAGTATTTCATACGTTACCAAATCTGCATTTATTTTTTTTAAGAATCATGTTGAACCCTCATTTAAATATTACATTTAAAGTACCTCATTATACGGAGTTTCAACTGTAATGAACATACAAAGTCCAAATGTATGTTTAAGAAAATTCACATGATTTGAAATTTCATGTACATTATAAGTGGAGAGCAATGTTCCTAATTTGCAGAGGGATGGGTTGATTTAAGAAACCTAGTAAAAAGGTGTTATTTCCTTATAAATCCTTCAACAAAACTTTAGCATTCCAACAGAAACTCATACTTCAACACATCTGCATACCTACATGTCCATTCTCTCTCTTACACACACATGCACACACACTACAAACGGATGCACAGCATGCACATACACACACGCACACACACAACAAACTGAAAAACAAAACATGCATATCCTGGCATACAGAAAATCATCACCAATAGGAGAGAAATATGTAATCAAAACTTATTGAGATCCCTGGTATTTGGAAACTATACATGTTATGAACCTCTATCACTGCACAGGTAAATGTAACTCTGCTCAAGTGGAATCTCTTCGGACCACAAAAAGTTTGTTTGAATTCAGAGAAATTTGATCAAGAAGAGGCAAATAGCATACATTTTATAGGATTTGTTCGAAAAAAGCCATCTGAATTAAGACACTATTTGATTTAGACTTTTTTATTCAAACAAGTTCGACTTAGATGGAGTTTGCTGAATATCAAACCTCCAATATTTCAGTCCTTTTTATTTTACCCCAGATTCCTCGAAAAGAATGGGAAAAAAGAAGGAAACATGGAATTTCTGATGAAAATTTCTGACCATATGTGTGGGAAGCAGTTATCACTCTTTGGAATGTGGTTGAAGATCTAATAATACTAAAATGTGCCTTCCCAGACTCAAATTTTCATACAGTAGATATCATTTACTCTTCCCTTTTTATTCTGTTGCATTTATTCCACTCCATTTTCTCAAAGTCAAAGCTATATTCAAGTCACAACCGATTTGACGCAAAGATGACTGTGTATTGTAATTTTCTAAATGCAAACCAAGTCCACAATGCATACAGGAATAAGACAATGTTCCAAATGACTTTGTTTTATCTCTTTTATTAATTCTTTTCCGAACATGTGAGTGGCATCCAAAATCTTACTACACAAAAGAAAAAGAGAAAACTAAAATACAACGAACAAAACTTCCCTGACTACATCATACTTTTCTTCCCCAAAATAATTTAAGCATACATGTAGTCCATAGCAATGCTAAGTATCTACAAAGAAATGAAATCAATTCATTTATCAGATAACAGATCACATATTTCTGAAAATATTTTCAATAGGATCGCACTATGTCATGGTTAATTGATTTCTACAGGGCAGCCTACTGGCAGTGCCTTCATTCAATTAGATTCACCGATATAAATTTCTCAATTATTATACTAACACCTAGTGGACTTGCGTCTTCATCGTCATCATATACAATACAGTAATCAAACCAACCACTTGTGAAAGTGGCTCATATACATTTACAAAGAAGCCACAGTCACAATAGACAAGCATTATACAGGTATAATTACAAAATGAAGAAAAATAATACATCTTATTAACAATCATTTCGAAGATTCCACATGTAAGTCAATCACCATCATCATCATTACAGAGAGAAAAATCTTATTTTGGGTCTTTGACCATTTATATCAATCCATACACCTTTTTTCCTCTGACAAATAAACTCACATACAAAATTCCCTACCATTCAAAAGTGATCATATCTTACTGGTGCAAACCTACTCCACTTACAAAAGTTAACATCATTTTTTTTATAAGTTACTAAATATACTGAAGTACATTGCATTTCAAGCTTTGGCTCTAAACAAAAATAGAAAAGACACTTAAAGCAACCATAACAGAAGTAAAATAATACATTCTGTCCTAGGGACAGGCTCCTCTCTCAATTTAACTT
Source organism: Temnopleurus reevesii (assembly GCA_036244855.1). Lineage (NCBI taxonomy): Eukaryota > Metazoa > Echinodermata > Echinoidea > Temnopleuroida > Temnopleuridae > Temnopleurus > Temnopleurus reevesii. Next base: position 35,773 of record BQKZ01001882.1, on the reverse strand, counting down.
TTTTTTTTTTTCGAGTAACATACTACAATTGAAACCTAGAGTTTTAATTAGCTGTGGATATGCTTGTGTATTGACGAACTGGATCCAAGGAATAATTTTACTTTTCACATTTGATTACCAGTTTCAGACATTGAGGAAATATTTTTAATACTTTACTGTACAGCTCTATGTGAAAAAGTTGCTACAAAACATACTTTGTATAGCAATCCTGTTAAAATGCATAGCAAAGTGCGAAGCGATACAAGAAAAATTTTTCTCTGGAATCATTGGGGTTGAAGGACAAGGCCAAATTACGCAGTGTGTATAATACATGTCTACTTCCTAATCAAGGAAACGGGGTGGGGTCCACTAGCTATATAAGCTATTACAGTGAAACCTCTTAATAACAAGGTCCTTAGGACCATGACAATTACCTTGTTATAGCCGATCCCTCACTATATCAGGGTAAAAAATCAAAGAACTATAAAGAGCTGGGACCAATAATATCACCTTGCTATAACAGGTATCTCACTATATCTGACCTCTTTATAACGAGGTTCCACTGTATTTGCAATGTTGTTTGGTCACATCAAATTACAAGGAGGCATTCTACTGTAGGAAAATCCCACAAGCCATGGAGATTACATTCAGTAACGAGTCTTTACAAGAGGAAAATCTCTTTGAGTTTAGTTGGATCTATTTTATTCCTTCTCTAGCCCCTTCTATGGATCATCCTTTTTTTGATAAAGTTATGTATGCAATTTCATGAAACATAAAAAATGTAATAAATTCTTCTGAATGGGTCTTTGTTTGATTTCCAGGTTATCAGTATAATTAAACACAAAATAACCAAACATCATATACAGTGGGTACTGCTGAACAATACAGTGGGTACTGCTGAACAATGATATTTAGCTGGTACAAAGCATGTCAATGGTTACATGAATTTGGCTCATGGACTGTGGGTACTGCTGAACAATGATATTTAGCTGGTACAAAGCATGTCAATGGTTACATGAATTTGGCTCATGGACTTCAAATTCTATTGATTTGAAGAAAAAATATCCCGTTCTCTTGAACACACTTCCGTGTCTAGATTGGAACAGAATTCACACACATTTCTTGCACTAAATTAAGCTGGTCAAGTTAGACGGATCAATTATACAATGAATGTAACCAAGACAAGTAGTCCACCAAACGGACAATATATTTCCAGTATCTTGTCATCATTCTCAAAATGAAGCAAATGTAAAAACATGTCAACATTGCTATAAAAATACCTTTGAATAGTGGCCCACATTTCCTTTCAAAGTATATGCACATGCTTGAACAAACCTACCTACAAAGCAATTTGTCAGGAGTGGCCACTTTGGCTTCTATTGCATCAGGTCAGGACTTTGCCATAACACTGGGTATGACAGATCAGTTGGGTAATCCTGTCTCTTTACAAACCGAGCTAAATGCATGTATCAAATTTTAAGAGAGAAAATTGGAAGTTGGAACCTCCATCAAGGAGGCCTCGTGTTTGTTACCAACTAATTTCAATAGCTGCTAGAAGAGACTAGGTAATTGACTTTGCTAGTTGATTTACAGGTGGTACATCACACGTAAAGTGGCAGGATTTTTATTTCTTTCATGCAGGCTGTTCATACACTATAATTATGGAGTAAATGACTGAACAATCGCATACATGATTCAAGTGAAACCACACAAATGATTGCAGAAATATTCAGACATTGCAGATAAAAATTAATGCACTGAGAAGAAAAGGTGTCAAGGGATGTTGGCTCTATACAATAATCATAATAATAATAATAACCATAATGATAATAATAATAAACGTAATTTATATAGCGCATGTATCCACTCTGCAGAGTGCTAAAGGCGGTTTGCATTATTATAACCCTTTTAACCATAACATTAACAGAAACAATAAAATAGAAGCAAATGGATGTGCCAAGTTAGTGATATAAACCGTTTTTCAGAAATCTGGTCTTACGAATATATACTGGACACAGTTAAAGTGATTGGCACTCTGTGATCATTGCAGGGCCATACCATTCTTTATCTTTATAATTTTTCTTCTTTTTTTTTTGTTTCAATTATGCTGAGAATAAATTAGCATGTTACTCAGTTCTAGAATTTCAGACAACTTTCGATTTCAGGGTATCCAACTAGCAATCAAGTGGAAGAAGAGTCTTGACTTCAGTAGCCCACAACAAAAAACAGTACATGATTTTAAGCACATGGGACAGTGATTTGTAGTCATTTAGAAACCAACGTGGGTATTTTTCTTTCCGAACTATACAGTACTCTTCAGCTATTTGTAGCGACACGCGATACACGCGAAATGGCCGCGTGTAAACCTAAACACACACACCTGGACGAAAGAATGTATAGCCTATTTCGCGTGTAAGGGCTTGCTCTACACGCGGCCATCGGAGCCAAAATCATTCGAGCGAAACAAGCCCACTGCGTGTCATCGTGTTAACCAAGACACGCAATTTCTGTGTGTGCTTCCGCGCGCGCG
>BQKZ01001882.1:18589-32857 GCA_036244855.1 Temnopleurus reevesii | reverse complement strand
TGGAACATTTGTGGCTGGGGCATAACAAAAATCTTACACAGTATTCTAAATCTACTTCATACAAAAACAATTTCAATAAACTTACAGCAGCAGTCGCAGGATAGTTGGGTGGTATATAGGCATAGTGGATGGGTTGTTGCACGACACGTTGGCTGGGTGCTGGGTTCATGACACGCTGCCTATGTGCTTGACTGGACGATGATGAAGATGAATGGTGTATGCTGCTTGTTTGACTGCGATGAACAGAATTCTGAGTCTGAAGGGAGAAGCAAGAAATCAAGTGGTTAATTGGGCTAAAAATCTTTTTCCTGCAATTCATCAAAACAAACTAGAATTAATCTCAGTGTGATACAACTATAACTGAATAATGCCTCCGGCACCACCTTACGGTGGCGGAGGCATAAAAAGCAATGAATCTAAATTCATGATTTTTTTTTGAAAAAATAGCCATGATATAGAACATTAAAATTAAGAATTTATCAAATAAGTGAATAGCCAGCCACAACAATCCAATAGTTTTCAGAGTGTTTTCTGGTGACCCAAAACGTCAGGAATATATGTACCGAGATAAATGAGACTAATAAATTCAATTGAAGGTACAGGTAACTGCCTACATCAAATCTCTTGGGACCATGAAAATGTTTAATTTAGAAGTAAATAGCACACGTTTTATATGATTTGTAACAAATAACCTACGGCAGAGTTGACTGTTTATTGCACTCACCCTATGTCTTTGTGTACTGCTGCTAACTCTACTAGTCGACGGCTGCTGAGTTGTACTCTGACTCTGCTGGATGCGTTGTTCAATCTCCTGTTCCTGCTGCAAGGCCTTCACAAAGGCTGTCTTCAGACGATTGGTATGCTCTGCCTTCAGAGCCTTCTTCTGATTGGATACGATGCACGACTCACACATGATGCCTTGCTTCGGGTCCTATACACAGAGGAACACAATCAAATAAAATACGATTTCTATATGAACTTTTCTTTCTATCCAAATATTCATGCATCAATTTCACATTTGCAACAATTTCATGCATCTATTTCCTGTTTGCAACAATTTCATGCATCTTTTTTCTATTTGCAACATAAATTTCATGCAACATATTCAAAGGAAATAGTAACTGTGATAATTGAACTTTGATAACAAGAATAAATAGATCAACTGCTTTGTATTTCTCCAAGGCCAATGTGCAAAGGCTTATTGATCAAAGAAAGTGCATTTTTACATGCATTTTAACAAAGAGTGCATTATATTATTGTGAATACTTTTTTCATCTCTTGTTTAATTGCTGACCAAGCATTTAATAAGAATTGCCATAAAATTATGGTCACAATGTGTGTAAAGAACCCGTTTGTTTCAGGGACGTTGTTTTCCAATCAGCTTCTGTGTTTCACTTTGCGATGGATTTGCAGTTGAATTTTTGTTATTACAATTTTTTTCCAATATATTCTCTGACTTTTTTTTTTTTTTAAATACAGGCACATTCTTTTGAGACTTTCTAGCAACATGCTCTGTGGACTTTACTCAGACTTACTCACTGTTAGAACATAAAATTAAGATCCTTATAAATTCATTAAAATTTAGTAATGTGGAGTAGGCGCGCAGACCATGGACACACCTTTATTCCCTTGTGCAACAATTTGTTATTTCAATTTTGGCTGTGAAATCCTCCTCCAAAGTATAAAAGGGTCAAAAGGATTTCAATGGCCTAAATATTTAATGCAACAAACGCCTACGCACAAGTGGATAAAGACAGTCTCTCTCTGCTCGACCTTGCAGCCATCAGTCATGTCAAGGTCAATTTCTTTACATTATCTGCTAGAAGGACTTTGTACAGGCTACATGCTCTAAGATTGAATTTACATGTAAAGACACAGTGGAAACTCAGTATAATGAGATGTTTGGGCCATCAAGAATACCTCAATCTAGCAGTGATCTCATTATATCATGTTTAAAAATATTATAATTCATAAAGACATGCGACCAGATTATCACCTCTGAGAAATATTGTTATAACAGATCTCTTCATACCGAGTTTCCACTGTTCATGTACATGCTGATGCATACAAAACTGACAAGACATTACGAGACACATACATGTAAATGATAGAAATGTTTTTATAATTACCATCTTTACCTGCTTCCAGATAGTGGTGAAGTCTGTGTTGCACTGTGCACACTTATACGGCTGAAGGAATCCCTTGGATTGGTTCTTATCCTTCTTATCAAGGTCTAGAATGGTGTTTACTACCTCTTCCAAACCAACAAGAATGATAAACTCATTGTTGGCAGCACTAGGCAAGAAGTGGAGCTCAGGTGGAGGTGGTTTGGGTGGAGGGATCTGGAGGAGTGTTTTCTCCAGCTGCTTCCTCAGAGCCAGCTTAGCGGCTGCTTGCCTGCTGGCAGCAGACTGTCCATCGTTGGCCATCTGGTTCTGCCTGCTGTTGCTACTACTACTGCTACTGCTTTTTGACTGCTGCTGTTGCATCTGGCGTGATACGCTGTGAGTTGAAGTGGTAGGAGCCGTCGACGATGTTGAGATTCTCACCACAGGAGCACGGACCATCTGACCAGACTGAGATGTAGAAGATGATGATGATCTGCTCGTCTGTGCCATGATGAGAGGTGGCGGTCCAGAGTGGCCCTTGTTGTAGTTATGCAACTGCCGCTGTATATGGGTGCCTCGCATCATCTGAGGCATGTCAGGTCGATGGGAGGAATTGGATTGGGGCTGAATACTAGCATGGGGCTTACCCGACATTGAGGAATGGGCCATGTTTGGTGGGAGACCAGTCCTGTGGCCATGGGTAGGACCTGTACCATTGGCACCTGTAGCAGCGGTAGTTGCTGCTGCTGCTGCTGCTGCTGCTGTACCATCGGTTTTCGTAGGTACTGAAACAGGTTGTTGCTGATTCAATCTTAGTTTTTTCAGAAGTAACAATTTTGTCTCCTCATTTCGTAATTCTTCTTGCAATCTTTTCATAACGATATACCGAGCTTCGTGTTGTTCTTCTGATAGCAAATGGAGACAATCCACAAGTTCTTCTTTGTTTTCCTTGTTGTCTTCACTGACTTCCATTGCATCACCTGTAGAATCTGGTGCCCTATAGAAAAGAATTAATTTTGTTAGAAAGGAACACATCTGCTTCAATGCAATACTTCATACACAGTTATTAATGCAGAACACTTAGATATTAACTTTACAGTGTACATATGTACATACAGTAGTAATAAACAGCATCTTTATAGGATTAAAAGAGCAAGATTAATTTCACATACTTGTTTGCTATCAACTACAGTTGTATGTGGAATTCAAAAGAATGCATCAAAGCATATGAATCTCCTTCACCATGGTTTTCAAAAGATTGTTCATTTGGATAGAATAGAAATCAGTTCATGCTTGAGAGCAGAAGAATAATATGTGTATGTATTATAACACTTGCCTGCATCCCCTTGCTGCACAGAATGGAATTTAAATCAAACTACTCAAGCATGATCAACTAAAAGATTGGAACTTAACAATGTGAGCTACATGTAATATTGTGGTGGATATGTACAGATTGGTATTAAACATTTAAGTTCATTGCCCATTTTTCTCTTTTGTTTTGGTACAATCAAGACAAAGCAAGAATGCTATGCAAGACGGCCATGGTCAATTAAATCTTCTATCAATATATGTACATACCATGTCAAATTTTAAGAATTCCAATAATACCAGAACAATTCAGAAAAATGTACTTCCTGATGTCCCATTCATATGACTGCCTCTGGTTTTTGTTTTGAATATGCCAAAAACTTCAACATGTTACCCCATCCAGCAAAACCTGATGCTTCTTAGCAAATAAATTCTCTATGAACATTCAAATATAAAATATCAACTTCCGATGTCGTGTCTTCTGGTAGCTGTCTGAAAAATTGTGACTGTCACTATCAGGTTGATGCTATTGGTGTGTGTACATGTGTACTAAAAATATGCCTGATTTTGTGTGATAGTGAAATAGCGAACTTTGAATCTTTGTATCTCAGAATTAGTTTCTAGTAATTGAAATCATGAAGATGAATTGCATGTAACTCTGTCATTGTTTTTAACAAATTTTCCAAATAAGTTGCAAGTAGACGGTGATTCTTTACTCTTTCAAATAATATGAAAGCCTCAATTTATGATGGCTATAAAGAAGAATCAGATTTTGCTTGATCAGGTCAAAAAGGTTTACCGTAAATAGCTAGTCCTTAGGGATGTACATGTATTCTGTCTTGAAAAAAAAGGGTGGAATTTGTTCTCCTGAAGCCTACAAACTAATTAAAAAATTTCAAAATTGTCATTTGATGGACTGTTGATATTGGCTGAATTGCAACATTGCCTTTATGAGTTCAAATTATTCACTTTACAAGAGAACTCAATTATATAGATATTTTGTGGCAAAATCAGCTACATGAATACATACTTGAATAAAACAAATTAAAATACCAATAAAGAAAATTACACATGCATCCAACCTTTTCAATGCCATATTTCATGCATACCTGAAACTCTTTTCATCAAAATTGACAATCCAACAATATCCATTTAAATGTTGGGTCAATGAGTGAATGATGGATCCATACTTACTTTTCCGACAATACCGTATCTTCTTTCTCCTTATCATCCTTATCTAACTTTTCACTTCCATCACTAGGTGTTATTTCCATTTTACAATCACTGTCTTTAGCACTGTTTTGTGAGTCCGTATCATCTTGAACAAGTTTTTCACTTTCTGCATTGTCCGTTTCACAAGGAGCACCTGAGCTGTTTGTTGGCACACTGGCGTCAGTTTCGCTAGGAGGAGGGGTACTGACCGTTTCTGACTTTGGCTCAGACTTTGGCTCAGACTTTGTTTCTAACTTGTCTAACGAGCTCGTCCCCTTCAAGTTATCTGTATTGTTCTCAACATCTACCTCCATTGCTTCGTCATCACTCTCTGTGCCATTTTCTCCATCCTTGTGCTTTTGCTCCCCACTTGGTGATGATTCACAAGCACTGTTTGAATGTTTGCTATCGTCTCCATTGTGACTCCCTGAGTTTTCTGTTCTATCTGGATTTATATCACTCACAATAACATTGTTTGATTCTTCTTTCTGGTCATTTTGACTACAACGTGGATGTGCATCCTCCTTTTCACTCTCCTCCTGTCTGTCCTCTTCACTCTTTTCATTGGAGTTGCAAGGAGAATTCACATCATCAGAGTTTGTTTTGGAGGAGGAAGATGGGTCTTCTTCCTGTCCATTTGCTTCTGGTTGTATTGAGGACTGCGAGTCCGCCTCTCTTACATATTTGGGTAGAGACTGGTCTTGTTCTTTCTGATTACTGATATCTTCTGATTCGTGCTTGTCCTCGCCATTGCTCGTTGGAGAGTCCAGACCACCATTACTAATTGCATTGTGTGTCTTTGGTGAATCCACTTTATTGATTTCCTCAATGACTTTGATCCTAGAAACAGAAATGTAAAATGCAGAAAATAAAGTGACGCCAATGTGATCAAATGCTTGCACTCGCATACATGTACATACACAAATTTAATAGTGATATTTTAACATGTGAAGACCTTTTTCATTCGTATGCATGCCTTCATGTATTATAAAACCAGAAATATTTGTGGAATAAATCTTATTGCACTGCAGTGTGTGGCTGGATGCCATCTTGTACGTAATTGCATTGAAAGACAATACATCTACAAATTGACATGAACCTTTCAGATCACTAACTTCTCTGTTCGTTAAATCCAAAGAAGATTTTGAAATATGCAAAATCAAAATGATTGCAAATATAAATTACATTTTGATACCAAGAAGCGAATTTGGAAATACATGTATACGGAAATTTAGAACTCTATTTTAAGAGCAATTTTCTTTTCATTAACCAATGATCAGCAGGTGACAATTAATTTAATTCTCGCGCTTTTCACAGTAAAATTGCTTAAGTAGGTCAAACAGAGAAAAATTTATTTGACATTAAAATCTCACACAATGTTCATCATGTTTGACTAACTCGAGTTCTCACATTTGGTACAAGCTGAAAATTTTTTGGTGGTTTAATTTTCAAGAATTTTGCTGTCTTGGCTTCACGAAAATTTCTACTAAGTATGATGCACATTCATGTGCGTACAATCACTGTAAAAAAAAAACATGAAAATAACAACAAGCCAACGTGTCGAACTAATCTGAAATCGTGAAAATATCTGTAAGCTTAATTATGGCTCATACAGTAATTCTTAAATGCTCCACTCAATATTCATTATGGTAAATGGAAAAACTTACCTTTTAGGGGCTAATGATGAGTCATCTGAATCAGGGTTGATATCTGAAGTTAGATCAAGAGGACGTTTGCCAGGTGCAGGCCCTGTTGTCACATCAGATGCCTCCTCGGACATTGTGTANCCGACGCTCTCCCGCGCTAAAGCACTTAGCACACCGCAGGAACGATGGCGTATTGACCTGTTTGACGTAAAATACATAGAATACGAGAATAAATGTACTCCTAATATCCTACATAGATATATATTTAGGCATGTAAAGCAACTTGCGAATACATCAGCGCATTTAACATCAATTTCTGCATCCTGGTCATTACGAATCTATACCTTTAATATAAATCATGTGCACTTTCCTGTATAAAATGTGATGACATGAAACAGATTGTGCAGGACTATGCAGGTCAGAAGTCAAAGTGATATCCTTCATCTATAATACTGATCTGTGATAGGACTAATTAAGTTCATTTTACAATGTAGCTCAGATATTGGTGTACACAATTTCCCTTATAATGATCAAAATTTTTTAAAAATAAATAACATTGAACTGAACGCATTCACTGTTTATGACCCTCAGAAAATCATATCATGCAGTCTCCTTTAAGACTACTTCTGCACTGTTGTCTTGGAAAAGTAATATGGATAGATGTCATTGCAAGGTGGACATGATGTAAGCGAAAATTTAATGGATGGTTAACATGATCACAAAAAAAAATACTATGAAACAAGGCTACATATTAAGTACATTAGTTGTGGGTTTGCAAACATGGTCTAAAATCTAGTATACATGTACAGTACATAACTGATCAATGGAGAGAATGCAGATAATCATTTGTTCGTAGCTGATCAACATTCAGCAATTTAATGCAAATTGCTTATTATTGAAAACAAGATATATCTGAAAGAATTGTTTAATACAATCTGCGACTGACAAGTTGCAATAAACATTCAAACTCTTTACTGCAGATTATTTATTGTCAGAAGAAGCAGTAAAAAGACATTCATGATCTCAATGAATAAAAAAAAAATTGGTGATCATCAACATGTGCACATATCTCAACATGTACATGTATACCAACTGACTGAAATGAAGAATCAACATTTTTTTCTCAATGAATATTTGCAAATACAGAACAGTGGTACAGGTGTATAGAAAATGCATATGCTTGAAGTTGAGATGTTTAGGCAAAGTCCTTATATGAGTGATACAAGAAAGCAAAATGTAGTGCATACAAAATCACAAAACTCAAAATACACAGTCTACGTGTAAGTATGACATGAAGCACAATACACCCTTCACAGCTTGGGCGGAACGCTGTGGCCAGGGTCAGCAATGGGAGTATTGAATCATTACCTACTTGAATACAAAGAGAGCTGAACAAAGGGAATTTTCTTAAAAAGGACGGAATAGCCAGCATAGCTTTGCGTTAAAAGGTACATTTAGGCCTGTACATACAGTATCTGTTATCGATTCTATACAGATAAATGTATACATGTAGTTAACATTGAAAGGCCAACCTAATTGTATGCCCACAATAGAGTGTTCGACAATGGAAATAGCGTACATGTACACACCTTCAATAGCTATTTTTAAAGTTCCAATTCAGTTCGGGCATGTTTGCCCTAGTACTTCAATGTAGTACATGAAACATGTAATAAGCATCAATTGATTGAACTCCCAGATGCACACACACACATAAACTTGGCACTACAACATCAACATACACACAACTACCATACACAAGTGATGCAGAAGCCTTCTTTGAATGCAATAATGTTTGTGTATGTATAGTATGTAGGCCTACATGTAGTAAGTGTGGAATGCTACTTTAAAAAGTGACGTCATTCACTGGGGTCACCTTGGGAACACAGCTAGGTCAATAATTGATCACGTATACAGAGCATGATCAGTCATGGTTCAATGGGCTTTATCATTACCAATCTATTGCCATAACTGGACTAAAACATAGATGTTGCCATTTTACCCCAAGATGGTATTCATCTGACATATATATCTGTACACACACAGTGTACAGATATCAAAACCATGACTTCCCTTTCAAAAGCATTTTCTTCACTTTTCTTTTCGTCATCTATATATTTTATAAAAAGGCATCTTGTTGGAGGAGGCTAGGACACGAGTCTAATCTCCTAAATCTAAATATCCAACTTCCTGGAGCTATTTTTAAACCAGGAGCTGTCACGAACATCATATGATAATTAATGTCTAGTTTAATTTGACAACATGTATATGAAAGGTACATACATAAAGTGATAGTCATTCTGATGCAGCTACGGTACATGTACATGTAGGAAAAATGTGGGGCCGATGGACAATTTAGCCGTCATGACAGTAAAATATGCCCCTAAAAATTCTCAAAACTAAAGGCTTCATGACAAAATACAAAAAATGTAACCCTTTTGAGCAAAATAGCCCCAATATATTCAGCTGGTGCACTGTAGCCACCCCCCCCCCCCCCCAAAAGAAAAACTAATCAATTCCTACACTGTCCTGATGAGATTATTTATGGAATGTAACAATAACCCAATCTTACATGTACACTGTAATGTAGGCCTTCATGCATGTGCCATGCAGCTTACATACAATGGACATGTACCTCTATACAACTTAGTCCAGTTTGTCTCCAAAATGATTGTGTCAATGGAAGTCTGAAATTAACAGATATAACTAATATTTTAAAAAACGTTATGCAGGCCTACACATTTACATGCAGATGAATCAATTAAATACTGAATATGGTAATATTTTAGCAAATTCATGCCAGCTGATAGAGAAGCAGGATGTACTTTTATGAGTTTATGAGTTTAAAGATCTTTGTAGAGATATTTTTCAATTAGAAAATATTTCACATATTTTCCAAATAACTGCAGAAGAGAAAAGCATCACAAGTTTTCCATATCATTTATAGCCATTCTATGCAAAAAGTAAAAAGAAAAAAATCTTGAAATTGGTTTGCTCTCAGTAAATGAAGAAAATAAGATAAAATAAGACAAAAATATGGAGCACTGAGTTGGCAACTGGGGCAGAATCTGGGATAGACATATTGTAATAGTGGACGACTCCCCATTCACCTTTAGTTACGTGTACAGTATCCATTTTCATTCCCCCCCCAAAAAAAAAATGATTACCGAGTATGATTCAAAATCAGACAACCTGTTCAAAAGTTTTTGAAAAAGATTTGACGATCACTGCCGCTCATGGGGATCTATGCGATCGGCAACATCGGCGGAATTTGTAATGCCACGTCAGACAAATTCTCATTCACTTTGTACATAAGATTCTTTTTAATGGTTAGTATGTAAAGTTTAGTATAAGGTTACATCACGATTGGTCTAAAAATACATGTACATGCAGAATCAGTAAAGAAATGTTATACCCCAACCGAAAATTTGAATTTTGTTGACTTTTCCGAAAAAAAGGAGAAAATGTGAAATTTTGTACATATATGAGGAACTGTCTGACACGACGTCACTGTCTGACATGACGTCACAGACTAAGTCAAATTTGCCGATCACACAGATCTCCATCGGCGGTAGGGATCGTCACATCTCTGTAACTTTGAAAATTCATAACTTTTAACAGATTGTCCGATTTTGCTCAAATTTTCAAAACCCATTCATCTGATTCTTCTTCATTCAATGAGAGCAAATTTAAAACCAATAATTTTGCTCGTAACTCATTTAACAATACTTTAAAATAATCTATTATATTTCTTTCAAGATTACTTTTTTCTGACATGACTAACATTTATATGGAATGGCTGCTTTAAGAGGAACATAGACTCTAGACATTGATACACCATCAGTGATAACATTAACAATTGTTTAATATGAGCAAAATCCGACAACGCCTTCAGAAGTTATTTACGCCACTAATTGGCATCCTCAACTTGGCAGTTTTGGGATAATCTGTCATGGCACCATATACATGTAGGCCTATATCTGCACATTCACTTTGTGTGCAGTATTTCTTTTACTACAATTTTAAGTTTAACTGGGGTGAAATTTTAAGTTTAACTTTAAGGGGAGCATCACCAAGACACTGATGTCCGACAAAATCCGACAATCCATTCACAAGTTATAAATTTTCAAAGTTTCGATTTACACCCCTCACGGACTCCTTAAATTGGCAACCTACAGGCACAAATTTGCTACGAACATGAAGAACTCACCATTCACTTTGTACAAAGATTTTTACATTTTCTTCATTTTCTAGAAAAGTAGATGAAATTTCAGTTTTCTCTTCACGTAAAACATGGACATATTGATTCTGCAGTCAGATCATTTTTTTTTAATAATTAACAACTTTTCTTCAAAAGGTGTAAAATGTGTGATTCTGTATACATAGGCAATGAAAAGTTTTCCATGTTGGCAACCATTTTGTGCTTGTACGTTGCCCATGAGAGGTGAAACTATGAAAATTTTTAACTTTTGAATATCTTGACAGATTTGCCTTCGTTCAAATTTTCAGAGTTTGATCATTCTTTTTTTCTTCTTCCACTGAATGCATCATTGCCTGGGAGAAGTTCCCCTTTTACTCAAGCTCTAAGGGTGTTACTACATATGATGGGGTCACTTTAATTTGTATAGTGTTTCAAGAGCATTTTAAAATCGTGGTAATTAGCAAAATATATCTCTTAAAATACAAAATTATTTTCTAAAATCTTGGCATGAAATGAAAAAAAAAATATTTTAAGCTTCAAATATTTCTAAAAAATAAAATGAATTCACGAAAGAATCACAGAGATATATATCGCATTATCAAAATTCGATTGTTGAAACGATCGCATTGCTCCATGCTGGAAAATGGCGAAAATTGTCAGCAAACAGACCTCGTTTTGAACAGCAAGATTTACTATAAAATTGTTTCCATCTAAGATGCAAAATTTACAGTAGTTTGACCACAAAATATCAAGGAATCGAATGGTATGACTGCTAACTTACAAATTTTGATGTTTTCTGTTCGAGAATTGGAAGGATTCAGATAAGTGTCGCAAGACCTGTGTTTTTCTGCAAATGCAAGCAAATCTGCCGATCTTAGTTTTGGCAATAGTTTCATTGTTTTCAGTCGATTTGCAAAGAAAATTTCCAGTTTAGGCAAATAAAAAATCCTCTTCACGATGTGATGTCAGATTTGTAATATTTCATTGATTTTGTAGAAATTCATATGATGTACGAATTAATATAATGGGTGAATTAATGTGACAGCACCATACTAGTATTTGAAAGTTGCATTTACAATGTACTTGCAAATTGATTGGAAAGCACTATATTGAAAAACATTGTTTCATGAGCGAATAAAAATGCAAATTGCAACTTATTTTAAGTTGATTTACAACAAATTTGAACTTTATAGCAACAACCCCTAAATTTCTCATTTAGAGAATGTGATGAAGAAGGTAACAAGAAGAGACAAATATTGCTTGCTCAGTTGCTGTCTGATCTCAGTCAGAACTCAGAAGTCGGAGTCAAGTCAACCCTACACAAATCCAAAGGAAAAAAACTGGCCATTATCTGACTAAAACTTGATCTAAATAGTCTACATCATATATTTATGGATAAAATGTATTATAATATGTATCGTGAAAAGTTCAATACTGATTTCGATCTCATCTGTGCCTTCACAGCAGAACAAGACGCACGACCCGGCGAATCACACATGCTCGAGATTCACACGCTCTACTCAACAAAAAATCCCCGAATACACACAGCATTATCCCCATAGAGTAAAACGTGGCGCGCGATTTCGCACACAACAAAACATCACACACAAAAAGACGATTCATGGATAATTATTTATCTGTTTCACACATTATTTCTCTTTTCCCATAAAATTAGAAGCAAACTAGCAAACTCAATTTGTGAGCATGAACCATTAGAGTAAATATATCACATCTTAAATGTTCATATTGTTGACTTCATAGAATAAATAACGTTTTTCAGAAGTTATCCGTACTTTCATTCAAACTCGATGTTCAATTCTGAAGGGGGGTTAACGCATCGACACTTCCATGGAGAGCTGGAGGGGAAACACGTCATAAATTGGAGATAGACTGTATAATTTCAAACACTAATAAAATGCTAAACATAATGTAGCGATGTATTTATGTATTCCAAGTAAATTTCCAAAAAATACAACATTGTAAAGGTTTATATGTTGGTTGTTACCTTTTAATTCATCAAATTGCACAGGGGTTACGAATGACCTCGGAGTCCCCGTGATATTCAAATCTCCGGCCAATAGTGGAGGATCCCGTGGACGAGGGGTCGTCAAAATGGAAAGTTGACAATATCACGATTCAAGCGCAACACGACAGGAAAACAAAGTGATATCCTATATTATTTTCCAGAGACCGCATACTCATGCATGAGGGTAGAAATGAAGCCAAATGCGACATGGGTACGGAGAGCAACTTTCTCATTCCTCGCATTGTCCGCATCGACCTCAATTTCCGTAAAAAATGGCGAAGGTTCAGATTGTTGTTTACCGTAGGGGTCGCCCGCACTGGTGCTCAGGGCTAACCAAAACAAATTGTTTACAAGTAAACAATCTTCCTAGTACACATCCGCCCGACTAGTCACGTGACTGTCCACCTGGCCAATAGAGACTATACTGTCGATAAACATTTATCAAAGTTTCTATGACATGATATAAACACCATGCTAAATTTGACCAAAACTTGTAACTTTGAACATTTTTTAGGTAAACAAATTTGTTTATCTCGGTGACATAAGAATCTCAAATATGATAAGTGAAACGTGATCACAAGTTCACAGCAACATTGCCAAGAGTCTGCGTGTAGAGACTATATATCAATGTCGCTACGACCGATAAATATACTCGATATCAATTACCATTTGCACTAACTTTGGACCAATGAACTTTTTGGTAAAGAAAGTATACATCGCTATGATTACGCCTATGTACTATGTGGATGATACTTATAATGTGACCAAAGCTGTATATCATCATTATAAAGCTTTGTTCCTAAATATATTGATCATCGTCTATCATAATTAGGCCTATCTGTCGATGAAAATATTATCAGAGAGAGATGAAAAAGTAGCATGGTCAGCAGAATTGGAAGAAAATTTTGCATGAGATACTAGATTGGTAATAAAAAAAAAAATAACATTCAAAGTCATTGGATTCTTGGAATTATAGAAATGTGATAATTTAAAACAAATCACATAAAAGATTGTCAAGAACGAATAGAGGAGCAAAATTGAATATTTACATTTATGTTGTGTGGAATAATACTTAATCCATTCCTATCGGGTCATGTCCGCATTTTGACTAATAAAATGACTTTTTTAACGGTATTACTCAATAGAAAGGCAAGTTGACATGTTTCCCAACATATTGTTTTGTGTACATACACCAATATATCCATTTGTGAAAGTTGTCGACTTGATGAAGTTTTCTGAATGGGTGTAGCTGGATTACTAGGAAAAATCAAATATTCGTCTTTCTCATAAAAAAGTGGAATTATGCAAAATTCGTATTCTGATGCCAAAGAAATGTTGGAAATCAAAAGATCTGACGGGGTGTGAAAGGTAAGTGGTGTACATGTTTTTAGGCGCCCTAGTCCCCACCTCCACCCTATTTTCGCACAGGCCCGTGTACATGGTAGGAAGACATTATTTGTTTTGTGTATGGCTTCACTTGCTATGTAAAAACTGAAGCCATTTAATTTGATGAATACTAGTGCACATATTTTGAGAGAAATTTGGTAATTGTGGCCCAAACACCATTGGACACTTGGTTTCATCCCGAAACACAAATCTTGGGGTCATATTGATCAACAATCTTTTTTTGGGGGTGGGGGCCTTTGGGGCCCTAGCCCCCAGCTCAGAACGAAAGGCGCCAACATTTGCGAGAGCGCGCCAAAGGAGATGATGACATTTTTTTATATATGTTTTTAATTTTCAGCCCAGCTCATCTACCGACCCCCTCCC
>BQKZ01001882.1:0-15941 GCA_036244855.1 Temnopleurus reevesii | reverse complement strand
TTTGTACAACATGTTCATGATATCATGTTTCTTTTTAAGTAGATTTGAAGACAAAATTTGGCGATAAAAATATTGGCTTTTACCAAAACTGTACTTGGGCTTTAAGATAATTAATAGAGTGGATTTAGGGGGGGGGGCAAATGGCGGCACCCTTTTTGCATGTATTGAAGACACTATGGATCGCAATATCCTTTCTGTTATGGTGCACATTCCCCCATTTTTCACCAATCGATCGCACGACAAATCACTTTTTCCCTATTTTCTTTCGGCTATATCCCCCTCCTCCTATGGTACTGAAAACCCGCGGATGTCGTCTCCTTGCAGCCCCCCCCCCAAAAAAAATGTTCCACAGTTCCTGCCGTGTAACGTGTTCTTTGAAAGTTTTCATTGCCTGTTCTATTTTGTATCATAAACCTATTATGTTTCGTATGATTGAGTGGTTGATAAAGGAATAAAGTAAATAAAAATAATTGAGATAATTATCATCTTAATAATATTCCGAGATAGCGGATTGTGATGTCACTCTCTAGAACATTTTTTCTGCACGGTCTACAATACGATATCTTTCGCAGGGGGGAAGAGAAAACAATACGGTTAGTATAGAAAAAATAAAGGAATATATTCATTCTTTTTTTTTTTCGTGTAAAACTCGTGCGTTCGAAGGTAAAATGTGAGACATACAATTTTGCATTCATTCGTTCATTTTTTCACTCAGTTTAGAATACATTATCATCACGTTTGATGCGTTCGACTGCAGAGTTGTGAAAATGAAATATATGTTTTAATTTCTATTCCCATAAATGTCGTCATTTTTGGTAGGGTTTCACAATTTTCTATGTGACTGACAAAAATCATTTCTATATTGTGTACGTTTCTTAGAATTCCAAAGTTGAAAATGTTGTTTTCGATCATGAAAAGGTGGTGGTTTAAAAAAAAAATAAAAATGGGGAAGGGTTTACTCGTGTGATCGTTTGTTCTATATAGATGCACCATCAAAAATTGTTGTTGCTTGGGTAGTCAGAATATTCTTTTTTTTTTAATAACCAAAATAGAACGCACAATTTTGGAAGAAGATACGATCTACAGCAGAATTTGCACTTATTTTATTTTCCAAATGAGCATCTGGGTTTACTTCAGTTTCAGTCAAATATGCTTTGTAACTATCTACTCCGTAGTTCAAGTGCTTTCAATAATCTTTTAAAAGTCGATGATTATTGCTATTATTACTAAAATCAGTTAAAGTCAACCTATTAAAGTCTGGTTAAAATCCATCATTGGCTTTCATCTGGATCATACGACTGATATTTAATAATAATAATAATAATAATAATAATAATAATGATAATAATAATAATAATAATAATAATAATCATAATAATAATATTAATAATAATAATAATAATAATAATAATGATAATAATAAGTAATGTAAGGCGCCGAATCCACTGTTTGAATCGCTCAAGGTGCATTCAAGAAGGGGACATGAAAGTTTATTTCGCATTTTCAAAGGAAGATCAAATTGAGCAGCTCTTTTATGTCTTCCTGTAAGCTTTTTTTTAAAGGTCGGGCTCGTGAATGAGTATGAATATACAGGGCGATTCTACCTACAAGGAATAAAAACATTGACATCTAAATATAAGGCTGCATACAGATTTAGATATTTTCATATTTCTTTTCATCCCTTTTATTTTACATACATGTACTGTACACAAAAACTAACAATAAGTAAATAAATAATTATATGAATGAAGATGTCACTCAAACAATTTCATTTCATTTCTGATATACATAATATACTCCTGGCAAAACATGAGAAAACACAACACCAGTGAACAAGAGAACATGATCGTAACATACATACATACATACAAAACAAAATATATATAAAGATGAAAAAACATAAATATTACGCTTTTCGTTTCATGTGGCTTATTGAAAGGCTATAAGCACTAATAACTTAAATTACAAACTTGGAATAGAATGCTTTATTATTCATTATTCAATGAAACCATATTTCATTATCCTTGTTCCTAATACAATTCATATTCCTTCCACTCTAATGGAATTATTATTCTTCAACTGGGTTCACTCAAATATTTTATTAGAACAGCAGTAAAAGCTGCACTAACATCATTCTCTGATTTCTATAATTCAACTTGATTTATAAAATGCTTCAAATGGGGTCAACATTTGATCAAATGAAATGCTGAATATTATTCCAATTTCATTAACAACCATGTTTTATGACATGCAACTTCAAAGGCATCAAGTTTATTGAAAAATAACATTCTTGTATGTTTGTTAAATGTTACAAATATATTTACTCTTGGAAATTCCAAAACAGCAGAAACATCTTTTGTTGTGTTTTATGAATTCAATTATCTTGTGAATTTATCACCAGAACTATAAAAATCCTTTCAAGAAAGTGCAACATTTTGTATTGGATTTACCAGATCACAGATCCTGTAAGTTGCCAATACAACATGATTGAAATTTCAAATAATCAGAACTTTTGAACGCATTATCAAGTTTCAGTTTCTTCAATCACTAACAGCATGCCAATGTCGGGATGGGTTCCACTTTAACAAGTTGAAGTAATCAGTGTCTAACAAAAAGCTATGATTAATTGCAATAAATGAATAAAATATCAGATTTATTGGTTTAGAGAGTATCATGCAAGAAATATACAGAGTAAATTGACCTTATTGGAAAACAAAATGATTTTGATTTTTGCATGTCAAAAATCATTGTTATTGAATCATTCAATTGATAAAATGATTTTGAATTTTCTGATTAAACCTAGTTAAAATATTTTCACGATGTACATCAAACAGCACCTTTAGAAAGAGATAAAATAAATGTGGAAAGATTGAAAAATTCATTGACCAAAAAAGTGTGTATTTTGAATTTGAAAGGGCATCCTATTGAAATGCATGATAATTCTATAGAAGACATTTCTAAGATATTATATGGTTTGGGGCAACAATAACCTTCAGCTACCACCACTTCATGAAAACACAGACGAATAGGCCTAATGCAGCTGGCAGAGGAGTTTGGATACCAAACAAAACTGTACAAATAAATGGAGTGGCCACCGTATTTTCATCTGACTGACTGCCATTAATGATTCTTTCTTTTATAAGGAGGAAAAATAAGGGAACAAGAACAAAAAAGAGAGGGAAATAATTATGATGAAAGCCTTATCTTTGGATAGGCCGATGGAAATGGTTGGATTATAGCAAACATGTTTATATTGACATTTTGTGTGGTAATTCATTATCAATAATGGAAAAATATGCAGTTGACACAAAGTGAAGTTATTAAAATTTTGTCAAAATAAAAACAATTCAAGGTGTAAGAGAGATAAAATAAAGAAACATGAATTTGGCAAAGAAAATCATTATCAAATTAAAGAAACATTATGAAATCAAAGGAACACTGTGAGAAGGGGAGATAGAAAATAATCTCCTCTGAAACATTTGGTAGCTTAAGTTTACAGACACACAGGTAAAATATGGGAATATATTTCTATCAAAGGAAGAAAACCTCATTTATTTCCACAACTGACTGACTCCCTTTGAAAGTAATTGAAGTCTGAATGCAAAAGTTGCAAAAATTGCGATTAGACTCGTACTTGAAGTATCGATTTGAAAGGATTAATTTCATATTTGAGTGGGTGAATAAATAATAAATACCCCAACATGAAGAAATATTAATTATGTAAATTCATTAAATTCTATAAATTTCACCTGCAAAAACTTTATCCATTCGTTATTTCATTCATTCATTCGCTGATTATCCCTACAATACAGAAAACAAATTACAGATTTTGCAACATTTCCTTTTAGACACATGTTTGTATCAAAGGAAGTTACTTGGCTGTGATATAAAGAAACAAAATAATGTGACAATTTTTAGAGAAAAAATCTTTTCAGAGATGTGCTACGAGATGGAAATAAATTTTCCATATTTCTGAGATATGTTCATAAACGTTTCCAGCATTTTTTTTTGTGATTTCAATAATTAGCATACAAACAAGGGGTCATTGCATGGAAGTGACTGTTGCAATGAAAGAATTGTTAGAAAATTTAGACATATAAAAAAAAAACTTTATTCAAGTGCTCATCTGTCTGCTTTTAAACACATTTCACTTTATAAGGGGAATTTACTTCTGTACTGATGAACATATTGTCTATTATGGGATACATAAATGAGCGCTATCTAGTGTTAAACCTAACATGAAGGAACAGAGTATATCAGACATCTATCATGCAGATGACAAGTTCAGCCAAGAAATTATAGACAACAAACAATAAAAGTTTATCATTCACAATTAATATTTCATATACTAAATGATCAATGATTTGTTCCAATAGGCGGAATATTCAAAGATGCACAGTTTACACACCCATAAGCTTTCCTGAGGCTTGCCTGACATAGCAATATTCCACAAATAACCACATTCCACATATTGTAGTCCAATTGTAAACACTAAAGGGGTGTTGTTCAAAAGTTGCAATTGATCGCAAGTTGCAGTTGATCGGAATACGCCAATCAAAATCATTGTTTCATGCGCGTCTTGTTAAATGCGCGCACCGTGTGCAAATTAAAATGCGCTTTACAATTTGCAAAGTTGCAGTTGATTATGAGCAACACCACATAAGGAATCCAACATAACTATGGTTGTCAGCAAGAAACTGGCATAAATTTGAATATATTAGTAAACCAGTCAAAATGCCAAAGAACACTTTTGTAGCCTCAAGTAATCAAGGATGCCGCTGAAAATCATTGAGATAACTGAAATTCATCTAGATACACATTCTGTAACATGAAAAAGATCTTTTCTGTAGCCAATGAAAGTTTTAAACATCTGAAAAATGGAGTCCCTTGTTAATATCCCCCACATGGAATTTGCTTCTATAGAAAATCCATTTTCAAACAGGCAGGTGGAACCCACATTCAATGTAATCAGAACAAAATGTTGGCTGTACATGTCAATGACGTTCAAATGAATAAATTCCAAATTCCAAATTCCAATCAGAACAAAATGTTGGCTGTACATGTCAATGACGTTCAAATGAATAAATTCCAAATTCCAATACCCCTTTGACTTGATACTGACATTGGTAATGGGTTAAGAATATGATTGGAAGGTTCACACATTTCGAAAAAGGGTCTTTGATTCAGGATGCGATTGTCATCCTTGAAAGTAATTGAATATTAAGAACCATAGATGGCGCTGTGCAGCTTTCACCATAAATAATTGTAGGCCAAGGTACCCACTTACAGTTACAGACAATTATCATCTGTGTTCATTTGGGCCAGGTTTTAGACGTTTCTTTTAACACTATTCATTTCCTGATATTAACTATCATTACACCATGTGTTGTATCTCTAATGCAGGATCAAGCACCCTTGATGATGTTAAAGGAAGAAACAAATGGCAATTATCCAAAAAGTTAGATGCAGCTCACAAGAATTAGCTTCCCATAACATGAAGTCCCTACCTTCAACAGATCAATATTAATGTTATCATGAGATATTGTTTGATATTCCCTTTTGGCGGAGGCAGGGATAAAGTTCTTGGAAATACATTTAACTTCATTTTATACAAACATCTTTGTATTTGTACACATGCACACACTTACACTGGTGTTAACAAATTTTTGACAATGAGAAGACACAAAATGAAAAAGTGAGTAACGTTGATGTGATCAACAAAAGTGATGATATGAATAGACTTTAACATAACATGAACGCAAAATAAGACAAGGAATGATTTTTTAAACTGTATTTCTCCATCTCTCTTCCTCTCTCTCATTCACCCTCTTTCACACACTCTCTTTTATACAGAAGTCTATACAGTATACGATAACAAAAGAGTAGTTCCTTCTTCAATATAAAAAGAAGCAAAAAACGTGATTCAGGTCTTTGAAATATGTACATAATTTACAAGTATTTACACAATATATACAGAATACTATAACATACCACCTGGGATTGTTCATATCATTGCAAAGATATATCATCCCAGTGGATATTTTTATTTTTTTTTACTTTTTCTTTTCTGGAGTGATTTGCATACCCCATGATATACAAAAATGGTACAAAATGAAATATTTCAAAGAGCAATGCTTTCTATTCATAATTTAAAAAGCTTAGAAAATAATTATATCTTTATACATTCCATACTTTGCAGTACAAAAAGAATGAAAGCCTTACTTCCTTCTGCTGTATAGGTTGCACATTGCAAAGGAGCCTCCCATTGTACATATAAACTTTGGGTCATATTTTTTCTTTTCCATCCATGTATGGTCTTGCTTCCACACAAGAATCATGGACAGTATTACATATGAAAACCTGTTGCAAATCTCTTTTGAATTGGATCATGGAATACATTTTTGTGATTATTCAGGTGCATACACGTATCTAAGACCATATTTGAAGGGCCAAGGGGGAGAGGCTTCATATGCCCTCCAAAATAAATTTTACAACACATTTTGCTGGCGAGCATGATTTTTCCACTTCTCTCCTATTTTTCTTCTTTATTTTCTTACGGGGAGTGCCTGCCCTTCAGCCCCTACATATTCATGACGAAAAAAGATTGGTGAAAAATTAAAACTTTGGTTGGTTTAGCAAGTATGGCCTTAACAGGCTGTAAAAAAAAAAGGTTATGAAGCCAATGAATGGTTAATAATAATCGTGAAGCAATTGTGCAATCATTGCTGAGTTGTTTTAATTCAATGAGTAAAATGCATTGGAAATAGTTCATCATTGTAAATGTGTACTCTTATGCATTTATTAACTGTTCATGATGACTAAATCATTTCATGATATCAAATAGAATGATGCTTATGCCATCTCATACAAGCTGAACAGTAGTTTACAATCAAATAAACCGTAAAGATTTTAAGAAAATCATTCGCAAAGATTGGTAAAAAAATTGCTACAAAATTATCCCATTGACAAATTGCTTTTGCAATATTTGGTGATCCAAACCAAAAAGAGATTGACAGATTAAAAGCTAATGATATTTCAGAGAGTAATACTGACAATTATACTTGATTTACAGAGAGTTGAGCTGACCAAATCATTCCTGATTGGTCAATTTCCACACGAAGCTCTCACATAATTACCTTCATTGAGATTGTGAATGTGATAAAACCAATAGGAAATGAATGAATAGATGCTTGGAGCTTCTTTCATGATGACTTTAAGATAACTCAGAGTGACTAACACAAATATGTTACGTTACGTGTGCGCACACAGTCAAGCGTCATAAACTGTAATATAACTACTTAATCCTCTCATATACAATATATATGGGGAGAATGTGGATGCATGAAATAATCAACCAATCAGAAACCAGCTTATTTGACTGTAGCTAGCTTTTTTCTTTATGAAAATCATATCAATGACTCTGCTATGCTTCCCTCTCAAATCATGAAACAAGATTGGGAATGCTTTTGTCTTGTTGTCTTGTTTGTCTAAACCCATTACATATACATACTGGGAGGCTACAATTGCATCTGCTTTAATTGATACAACAGTATGTATTTTAAAGAAGCAGAGCTAACACACCATTCATCTGACAGGATGGTGATCTTCATAAAGTTACCAGTGGTATCAAGTAGCTGGTAGGCCTCTTTGAGTTCAGCAGTACCCTTTATAAGATGAAAGTGGCTAGGGTCTTGGCGAGAGCCTTCATCTCAAGGATTTGCTCGCGACTGATGGATATACATCTCACACAAACCAGAACAAATTTGCTCAGCCAGCCAGGATTCTGTTATCAAGCAAGCTATTGTCTGCACTGGTGGAGTTTGGCATAGAAGGTTCATGTCTCCATCCATGGATGGTGGCTGGTCTGAGGGGGATGAACACTTCGCATCTCACAAAGCTGGCTCGTTACTCCGGCTCACCACTACCAAATGGCGGATGAAACATGCCTCGACTTCGGTGGCAGCTAGCCTTCTTCATGGCAATTCATCTGACGGCGCGTCTTGCATGAACCACAGAACATGCCTGCTTAACTACAAGTCCATTATCTTGTGTGAACAGTCTATTCTCTGTAGTTGTAAAGCTAGGCAGACAAGGTTCGTGCGTTCACACTGACATGATTGAAAGGTGTCGAGTGCTGGAATGCTACAAGATACTCGTGCTTGCCCCTTCTGTCTGCAGCAGGTGTGCAGGAATAGGCCCATCTGTCCACTGTGAAAAGTATACAAATAATCCAAAATTGTTCACTGCTAAGATAGATATTGAATGAATATGAATANTAGTCCTGCTTCCGCAAAGAATCACAGACAGTATTACATATGAAAACCTGTTGCAAATCTCTTTTGAATTGGATCATGGAATACATTTTTGTGATTATTCAGGTGCATACACATATCTAAAACCGTACTTGAAGAACCAAGGGGGGAGGCTTGATATGCCCTCCAAAATAAATTTTAGAACACATTTTGCTGGCGAGCGGACACACAAAAAAGAGGTTAAGCCTTCATGCGACTACTTGTCAAGCAAGTAAAAATAGCAATAATAAACGTTGCCACAATTTTTCCACTCCTCTCCCATGTTTCTTCTTTCCATTCTTACGGGGAGTGCCTGCCCTTCAGCCCCTTACATATTCATGAAGGGAAAGGGCTGGCGAAAAATTGTAACTCGTTGGTTTAGCAGGTAACTGCCTTAAAGGCTGTAAAAAAAGGTTATGAATCCAATGAATGGTCAATACTAATCGTGAAGCAATTTGTGTAATCATTGGTGAGTATTGTTTTAAATAAGATTCAATTAACAAAATGCATTGGAAATAGTTCATCATTGTAAATGTGCCCTCTTGTGTATTTAGTTACTGTTCAGTTTCATCACAAATTTTGTGATGACTAAATCATTTCATCATATCAAATAGAATAAGATGTTTTTGAAGAGTTTCGAATTGCATAGAATAGAGTGATGCTTATGTCATCTCATTTAACAGCAATACAAGCTAAACAGTAGTTTACAATCAAATAAGCCATAAAGATTGAAGAAAATAATTTGCAAAGATTGTTAAAAATTGTTACAAAATTATCCCATTGACAAATATCTTTTGCAATATTTGATGATCCAAACCAAAAAGAGATTAACAGATTAAAAGCTAATGATATTTCATAGAGTAATACTGAAAAATAAAATTTGATTTACAGAGAGTAGAGCTGACCAAATCATTTCTGATTTGTCAATAACGACATGAACCTCTCACTTAATTTCCTCCATTGATATTGTAAATATGATAAAATGAATACGAACTGGATAAAAAGATAGTAACAACTTTTTCTGTGCCTTTGAGAAAACTCAAGTGTCATGGACTGTAAAACAACCACTTGATCCTTTCATATACAATCTCTAAGGGGAGAATGGGGATGCACAAAGTAATTAACAAATTAGAAACCAGCTTATTTGATTGTAGCTAGCTATTTTCTATACAAAAATGATGACACTGATAAGCAAGTTTGGAAATGCTTTTCATCTTGTCTGTTTCTCTAAACCCATTACACATACATACTGGGAGGCCACAATTGCATCTGCTTCAATCTATTTCCATCAAACATGAGATGATACAACATGTATTTCAAAGAAGTAGAGCCAACCCACCATCCCACTATTCATCAGTCGAGCTGGCGATCTTGATAAAGTTACAGGTAGTATCAAGTAGCTGGCTGGTCTCTTTGAGTTCAGCAGTGCCCATTACAAGATGAAAGAAGCTATGGTTTTGGCGAGAGCCTTCATATGATGGAGAGGCGTCTTACACAAACCAGAACACATTTGCACAGCCAGCTATGATTCTGCAATCAAACAGTCTGCACTGGTGAAGTTTGGCAAAGAAGGTTCATGTCTCCATCCCAGGATGGTAGCTGGTCTGACAGGGAAAACCTTTTAAATCTCACACCGCTGGCTCGTTACATGGGCTAGGCTTTACCAAATAGGAAATGAAATATGCCTCAACCGGGGCGTCTTACACAAACCAGAACTTATTTGTTCTGCCAGCTGTGATTCTGTTATCAAACAGGCTATTGTCTGCACTGGTGGACTTTGGCAGAGAAGCTTCATGTATCCACTCAAGGAGGGTGGCTGGTCCGAGGGGGATGAACACTTCGCATCTCACAAAGCTGGCTCGTTACTCCGGCTCACCACTACCAAATGGCGGATGAAACATGCCTCGACTTCGGTGGCAGCTAGCCTTCTTCATGGCAATTCATCTGACGGCGCGTCTTGCATGAACCACAGAACATGCCTGCTTAACTACAAGTCCATTATCTTGTGTGAACAGTCTATTCTCTGTAGTGGTAAAGCTAGGCAGACAAGGTTCGTGCGTTCACACTGACATGATTGAAAGGTGTCGAGTGCTGGAATGCTACAAGATACTCGTGCTTGCCCCTTCTGTCTGCAGCAGGTGTGCAGGAATAGGCCCATCTGTCCACTGTGAAAAGTATACAAATAATCCAAAATTNCACAGAACATGCCTGCCTAACTACAAGTCCATTATCTTGTGTGAACAGTCTATTCTCTGTAGTAGTAAAGCTAGGCAGACAAGGTTCGTGCGTTCACACTGACATGGTTGACTGTTGCCGAGTGCTGGAATGCTACAAGATACTCGTACTTGCCCCTTCTGTCTGCAGCAGGTGAGCAGGAATAGGCCCATCTGTCCACTGTGAAAAGTATACAAATAATAAAAAATTGTTCACTGCTAAGATAGATATTGAATGAATATGAATACATGAGCAAAACCATTTTGATTAGGGAGTACACATTGTAATTTAAAGCATAATAGAATATTAACGCGGTGTATTGTTAGGTAAATTAAGATAATGTTAAGAACATCGAGAATATACAAAAGACGTATGTCCATAGAATATATTTAATCCAAAATGCAAAGCAATTTATCTCTCAGTTAACCTCAAAGATGAATGGCTTGGCAAAAGAGTTTTGTTATCATGCTTTCTCCTATTACAATACACTTTATTTAGCTATTTGGTATTTCAAATTCAAATTTCTTGTCTAACAATATTCAAATATTCCAGATGAATGGAAGGTATGCTCAAGTACAATTCACAGTATTACACAATATCTGAGTTCCATTAAGCAAATAATGAATAAACTCCCTGGGATGTGCATAACTGACTATAAAACATTTATACCAATCAAGGGACTTGTCAATCACAAGAAAGCAATTTTCACATAAATGTACTATGCGAATATCTTTTGAAAAGTGGAGCACTCTATTTTATCTAGACACAGACACAATTATTACCCAAAGCTAAGGATTGCCCCATTACAATTACATTTCTACACAATGGCTAAAGATTGTGATGGTGAACAAATTATACCTATAGAGAGCGGCCAAACTTCTGGAACATTAATGAGATATACTTTTATTCAAACTCAGTGTATACTATTCCCATGAATGAAGTTGTCTTTTTCTGACATTTTTGGTTCAGCTGCTTGGCTTTTCACTTTTTAAGTTCTAACAAAAAATATTCCTGACATTTAGAATGTGTGCTCATATATCATCTGTTGGTTCATAAACCAGCATACAAACCCAAGAATGCTGCATGAGCAGAAAGAAACTGACATAGCAACAAATACATTAACCTACTATTTTTTAACCTGCTGACCTATGTTTCATTAGTGGGTTTTTGAAATTGGTGGACTGAGGCTTGCGAGAAGCAGAAAAACGAGTGCACATCTGGTGTGCGCAATGAATGAAAAGTGCCTACTTGATGTACGCATCATTAATTGCACCCATTAGATGCACACTCCCTTTTTACCCTCTACAAGCCTCCATCCACCAATTTCGAAAATCCACTAAGGGTCCTCCATAAGCTCTTGCCCAATTGCCCGAGGCAAGTGAAATTCACCGTCGGACAAACTTTTTTAGCAAACACAAAAGCTGCTTGCCAAACTTGGGCAAGGAAATAAAAGGAATCACAACTAACGGTTTGAAAAAATGAAATAAAAACCTGGTCAATCTGATCTGGGTTTGCAATTCAAGCTAACTATTGTGAAAACATCTTATTTTACTGCTATCTTTAAACAAAAGTATCACGTGATCTTTTTCAAGCAAGTAAAATTTCCTTCAAGGCAAGTAATTTTCAGCCATTTCTTAAGTTTGCTTAATATGTAGCACCCTGACAATGATATGATTGTCACCGTTCCATGTAATGCTAATATGCCAGTCCTTAACATTGCTGATGTGATATGTCCCCAAAGAAATATGAATAATAGGAAGGCTAAATACTTACATGTATGAGACTGTGCTCTGGTTGTTGTGATGATTGGAAGTGGTCTGAAAGAAGCTGCTGTGAGAAGGAACTGTGCATCTGATACCCCTCTGTCTGCCTCACTGGATCCCCTGACACATGATACAGATCTGAAATTTAATAAATCCTTATTACCATACTAATCGTGGCCCAACCCATCCATCAATTAGCATTTTATTAACTTCCTGCAGCATATTAACTGGTTTTCTTTTTCAAGATTCAAGATTCAAGATTCGTTTTTATTTCATTTTCCAAAAAAAAACAAAAACAATATTCATAGATGCATCAAATAACAACATAATTTTGATCTCAGAAGTACGGATATGTTATTCAAAGATAATAAGTAAATTTTTGTTAACATGCTGACATTATATAAACACATGTATGTAGTTGTATTATAGCTTCAAGGTTAAATAAAAGTGCCTAACTCAACCTACCCAGACCAAGAGAATTAGGTATAAAGGGTTACAAGAAAATTGCACTTTGAGAAAACATTTATAATGAAACTTGCTACGATAAGAGCCATTCTTTTTTTCACTTGCAGGTACTGATGGATGCAGAATTTTACATGTCTGCCTTGAGCACTCTACATTTGAATGTGCTCTTCTATCATATAACTTGTGGTTGTAAGCATATATCATACCTCTAAGAAGTGCTGATGCCCAGAGCTGTATGTGCATGTCTGGGATCTTCCCTGCTAACTGCATTGCCGGCAACACCATGTTTTGACTTTCCTGTGCGAAAAAAGTACATTTGTGACATTATTATACGTCCTAATTATAGCCTTTCGTTTGAATGGGAAACAAAAGGGGGCATGCCTTCTTTGGCCTAACTGCAACTAGCTTTGGTGTTGTAGAAAACATCCACTTAAAAAAATTATCTTGTTTAAATTTTGAAATGGGATTGTAATTGATTCACCATTATAAAGAATGAAAAAGAATTGAAGGGTCACAATGTGCAAATGCTAGTTGTATTCCATGCATTGCAATAATTCAATATTCACACAGTGTGAGATAAATGATTATTTTTCTTTCATTGAAAAAAAAGATGGTGTAATCCAAAATAGGAATATTGAAATTGAAACTACAAATTCTCGCACAATCATTCCTGTTTTTTGGTTGTTAAGAATGTCATCAAGTTTTACATATGTTTTCCAAAAGTGTGAAGCTCTTCACAAAAGTTGTAAATATGTATGGAATCTTAATTGAATTTTATTGCACAGACAGTTCCTGTTCATTGACGAAAATCAAACCACCATTAACATTTGAGCTTACTATCTTACCCTGTTATTCCCTAATGACAAGAATATGTGGCCTAGCAAAACTAAGGAGCACGCTGTCAGTCTGTTCAGGTCTTCTTCATTCGCCATCTTCAACGTTTCTCTCAGATATCTCCTGCAAAGCAAGATGAACATTTGCACAAAAATATAATTCAGTATTTATACATATGATGAATAATTCACTATTTCCTTGAGCAATAAACTGTAATCTCATATTCGTGATTTATATATTTCTTTGATAATTTTTGTTGGTCCTCAAAACTGTTTAGGCATTTCAAGAATCAAATCAACTTATACTTCACAGAAAAATACTTATGTCCTGCTACCATGGCTCACAATTGAAAGCATGACATTGAAGTAAAATTCACAATACCCAAACAACAATATTTCATGATTGTAATATTTGTTACCAATTCAAAAATCGATTTTCAATATTTTTTCCTCTGAAAAGCAAAATAGGACTAGAATGAATTTTTAAAATTCTGCTCTTCAGTAAGTCACAATCCCTTCTTTCACACAGAGAGAAGTCCTTATCAAGTTGCATCTCCTCAGCAATCAATACATACCAATTGCCCTGGTTTTTAAGCACATAATTTTATGCTACAAGAAGTTCACTTGTGCTCTGCAAGGACTGTGCATGTCATGTAGTTCACCATTTATCAATCACCTGATGGCCGCAGGGTACGTGATAAAAAGGGACATATTCTGGGCACCTCACTGTCTCAACTTAATGGGATAGCCCATACTTCATACTTACTTCGCTTCACTATATCTTGCTTGGAAGAAAGCTTGTAGACCTTTGACATAGAAACCGGCAGCTTTGAGACTGTGTGCATGTATGTGTACTGTTTCTGGATTCACTCTCTCTAATAATGATAATAACTGCAGAAAATAAAAGAAAACAGATTAGGCTGGATGCAGATATATATTATAACCTTGTAGAAGACAAAATGTGTGCACATTCCATTCTGGGAACAGATAGAATCATGAAAGGCAGCAGATATACAATCATGAAAGAAATCTTATACTTCATAATAATAAATATTCTGCAACGAGGTAATTAATTCAACTCTCTCAAAATGTAATATGTACCTGTTCAGATATCTATTTCACTTTGTTTATGCTGAAAATAGAAATCCCAAATGTTGTCCAGTTATTCCCTATTTGTTGAAGTATTTGCCTCTCTCTGTAAATTTTGCTATTTTGTGCAACCTATCTTTTTTGTGAATGTATTTAATCACTTAGAATGTGACCTAGGTTATTTTCGTGTTACAAAAATGCTTTAGTTTTGACTTGACAATGAAGTACAGATGAGATGGGTCAGTCTAACTTTGATCAAATGCTGTATTCTTAATTGGTATTATAAATTTTGTTGTATACTGGGCAATAGTAAAAATTGTTTTCAAAAGAGTGTAATGATGATAAAACAAGTTCCAGAATAAATTACCTCTTGTTGTCTGCTGCCAGACCGGAGGTAGACTATTGCCAAGTTGAGTGATATGAACTGCCAAAGCTCTGTTTGCGATGTTAACCTTAATGCTGTGTTGAATTGTGCTTCAGCGCTATCCATACAGTTCATTGACATTGAGTAGAGACCTAATAATGTATGCAGCTGTGCTCTGTGTAAGTTGAATAACCTGGGGTTCTGTGAACAGACTTGACATGCTTGTGAAATCTGATCAAAGAAAAAGAGAATACAGATAATTAAAAATTAAAATTATTGGTGAATTTGTAATTCTGTAACATGATCATTTTAATTCTCGCTATCGCCAATATGCCGAAAGTACCCAGATGCTGCGATTAACCTCTAGTTACGATGCATTGTGGGACAGCTAGGGGACTAATTAATTTCCGGTTGACAGAGCTTCAGCTCACAGAACTCAGAGCAATCTGATTTTTTTACTGAAACTTCATCCACTTAACCATACACTTGAATTTCATAGTTTTTTCTTTCTGGCCTTGATTTTAGCATAAATGTTGTTTGAGTTTTCATTATTCCTGTATTCTAACTAATGCCGATTACCGGTCATAGTTGAGAAGCTGCCAAAAGATGGAAGAAATCTCTTGAGTGAAGCCACATATCGGTAATTTTGTGTATTGGCGATACAAAGAACTGGGTCCTTGAAATATGATGAAGTAAGACATTTCACAGCATTTCAAACACTTGCACATATGCTACATCGCCTATGAGTGTTAACCACAATAGCCAAATCTACAAGAATACATGACAGGCCTACAATTTTTTTTTAAAGATACGATGATAACTCTTGTAAAGTAATGAGCTCTTGATTCATAAATATCTGATAAACATTAAATTACAAAATAATGTTACAAGCTAAAATATATCAACAGTGGTTAGTCAAGAG
>BQKZ01001881.1:84740-104278 GCA_036244855.1 Temnopleurus reevesii | reverse complement strand
AAGAAGAAAAGTAATAACTTGAAGAACATTGAGAAATAAGAGAACATAGAGGAGAAAGGGAATAACAATAAGAAGTAGGTGGATGAAGCGGAAATAGATTAAGAAAGAAAGAATAAAGAGAAAGGAAATTAAGAAATGATAAAGATCGAACAAAATTACGAGACGATGAATATCTGTTTACAAATGAAGATACAATCTTTACTAAAAGGTGAACGGATAAGGTGGAGCAACAAAACGACATAAACATTTATCAGAGAAAGGGAGTGTGTCGTTGTAATCATGATGGAATGAGGAACAAGTGGAAAGGAAACTGCTTTCGATTGGCGCTATTAAAACTTTCCCCAAATGAGAGAGAGGTAAAGAAGAAAAATGCGGGAAATGAAATTCAGCCTTAATACCGACGAAGGTAATTCTCGAAAGGGGATAAAACGGGATCATTTATAACACGGCTAAAAGAGGAATGCGAAATCGGGTTAGGGATGGCGAGCGAACAAAAGAAGTGTATTTTATCTACCTTATGCAAAGAGCAATTAGGCCTATAAAATCTGGAACGATTCATAGACTATAGTATTGAGAGTACCAACAATTTCTGATTCACACTGAGATTATCTTAGGCGGGCACCGTTACAAACTTCTTGTCCTGGGGCCGATTGCTCGAAATAGTCTTAGCTATCCTCTTCATGCTAATGCGTCTTGCGCCACCCTCTTAACATAGTCGTATCGACGCGAATGTCTATGTTACGAGGGTGGCACATTTCGAGTAATCGGCGCCAGAATACGAGAGAGGTCACCAAGATGTATGTCAACCGTTATTCTGCCCCTCCCTCCCATCATACTGGGGAAAGATATACCTTCAGCCCCCCCCCCCACCCCTCCCCCCACCCCTTCCTTGATTCAAAGTGCTTTTTTTTTCGAGTGTTGTATCAATATCCACCATGAAATGAAATTAGATAAAGACAATTAATAAAACAAACACGATGCTCTATTATGGTAACGTCTACCATTATTTTGTCTACCATCCATGGATGAAAGTGATTCATGGTTTCTATTCATAACTATCATGATTCATATTGGGCTACACCTAGCCATTTATCAAGATCAAATGTAATTTCATGCCTAATCAAGTTCGACCTTCTGGTGTGTTTTCTTGTTGGTGAACACATAACAAAATATATTTTAGCAAATCAAACCCTTTTTTGTGCAGTATGCCTGACAAAATCACAGCGAAATGAAATATTCAATGTTGTTCTGTAGGATCTTTCGTTCAACATGTTTATCTTTATCATTTTGTTCTGTTCAGTCGTTTACTGTTGCCAGATTAACGGTCGTTTCAAAATACTCAAAGCTGGATCAAACATTTGCATAATTACCTTGTGCATAATGCATGCGCTGACCAAGGGGCGTGGCTTTAAAAGTAGGTGTGGCTTGATCGGCTGCCTCATTTTCATAGTTGTTATTGATCGTGTATCGATTAAAATCGTCTGTGTGTTAACTGTGTGTTAAGTGTGTGTGTTCAATGTGTGTGTGTTGGGGGGGGGGGGGTCAAATTTCAATCCACACAGAGAAAGCACATCGACCACCTTTTCAAACCCAACTATTCAGATAATACCTAACATCAGAATTACAATACCACTCGATAAGATTAGCCCCTAAATGCTGTGATAGTGTATCGAATAATTCCAGTATACTGTTCGAACTATTTTGTGGATATATAAATGAGCAACTTTCCGAAGGGGTTTTCTGTTGGAATCATGAACCTTATTTAAATAATATTTTCATTTCATGTAGGAAATTTCCAACCATAGTCTGTGAAGATGTGGTTTGGAGCAATTTTTAAGCAAAAAATACATATATATATAGTCGTTCACTGACCGACCCCGAATAGGCTGACCTGAATTGTTTCCCCTTTCATCTGATTCGTAAGAAAAAGGCATATAAAACTAATAGATTCGCATGTCAATGAATAAAGTTTGGTTTCCTTTGGTTTCTAACTCTTTATTTTCCAACATGAACATGATGAAATATGAAGAAAAAAAAAGAAATAGTTTGAAATCGACCATTCTACAAAGCAACAAATCCCATCTGGTTTTCAATTTATTCGGCAAAAAGAATTTTTTTATCATGAACATGTCAAACCTAAAACGCTTGTACATATGTAGAAAAGTGAAATTACGAATGAGCACAAACATTGTATGCATTTATTATGGTTTCTTGAATATGGAAATTTTAGAAATGTCCATATAAAAAAGCCATAATAAATGCATACAACTATTTTACAAATTCATATTTTCTTTATTTTGTATAATTTGTTTGACATAGCACAATGTACATGAAAAAATGTAATCAGAACAAAATGTTGGCTGTATATGTCGATGACGTTCGAATAAATAAATTCCAAAATTCCAAATGTGTAAAATTGGTTCTTTGGCACCACCAGAAGTATTTGGTACTACAACGAAAGTTTGAGTTCTTTGAGAAATATTTTGAATTATTAACGGAATTCATATGATTTTTGTTTGTATAAAGCACGAAGCCTCGTTTCTTAACAGAACCGAACAACGTAAATAATCATATTAAAGTGATTATCTTGATCATGTTCAATTTCATGGGTGATTAAACATGACCAACGTCTGGCACCGGTTCGTTACAAATGGTCATTTCATTTGTATACAATTATAATGCCAAATCTCAATAATCTTCCAATCCATCAAAAAAAATGCATTGAAAACAGGCGCAAGGTCGATCTTGCTTCGGATTTGTCAAAATATTGGTAGAAGTACTTTAATAAATCATACACGTCAGTCATTCGGCATTCGTCATTGCCATCGCAAGATTATCCTAAACATTTATAGCAAACATTGAAAATTCCTAGTGCTTTAAGATATTTGCCCAAGATTTTTTTTGTATAATTAACTATGTCATGGTTCAATAGCTCTTTGCGTCACACGACGTTCCAGCATTCTTCACCTGAAGACAGGTTAGATAACTCTTACCAAAACGTAGTGTTTTTATTTTGTTTTAATATAGATATTGATCAGTCTTCTTCAGGACAATTTCTGGAAAGATACCTTATACCCCACATATACCTGCTGTATACCAAAACAAACTTTCTTCATATATTTATCATACCATGCAAGCTCTAGATTTCTTCATAATTCTTACTTAACGTCAACCAAAAATTGCCAAACAGTGTATAAAATATATCGGTTGTTGGGTCTTGATTGAAACATTCATAACTTCCTTATCTGCTGTCCGATTTTCTTCAAACCATATCGATTTTTCGTCTGATTTCTCTGCTGTTTAATCAATACAATAATTTTTATTGCCCAGACCCAGTCTTTTATATCTGTATAACAAAATGATGGTTATACATAGAAATGTCAAACTATCTTTTCATATTTGAGGATTCACCATAGACAAGAATATGTTTCAATCCTCTTCTCCATTTCCATGAATTTGGAGCCGATGACCTGTATGAAACTTGAACCATAATCACGCTGTGATAATGATGTCATAACTTGGCATCGGCTAGAATTTCTACTTCTCTGGAGAGAGATATTCATCATCAAATTTTCTTTCCAGCAACATATTTTTATGTTTATCATAAAAGAAATCGGCTCCCAAGCGATGGTCTAAAATGCGTTGTCATCCCGCTCATCTCAACACAGATGCAAGGAATGAGGATGTGGTGGTTGCCATAGCGACAACATCCCGCATGACGCATCCGTTTAGGGCGTGGTTCTGTCCTGGAAGCTCGCATCCTGGTACAGCTATAAATCCAATCAAATTGGATGAGCGACTGTACCCTTGTAATGTATCATCCATCGATTTGCATCATCCATAATCGTTCTTTAGACTGTTACTCCACCCATACATGAAACATGGACGCAGCTTTAGTTGCAATGTTACAAAATATGTTGCTGTATCGGGTAGGTCCTGTAGGAACCCCAAACATAGCAACAAGTACACATTCAAATAATCATTTTTAATTTATGTTTTTCGTCAAAACAGTAAGAGAATCAAAGTAGATGTGATTATTGAAAAAGAGCCAAGGCAGCCATAAATGTTCATTATCAAAGGATATTGAGAACCATTTAGAAGCTCTGCTGGTGGTTGAATTATCGATTTATTTCGTTAAACCTTTATTACAAAGATAAGCGCTTTTGAATACCTCCATGAACATCATTTACTTGTTTTTTTTTCACAAATTAGCTATCCCTCAGGCTCTGAAAGCAATTCGATTTTTATTCTTTACCAAAGAGATATATCTAGAAAATATTGACTGCGATATGACATGTATGATAAAGAGAACAGTGATGGGGAGGAAGATGAAGAAGTTACTTTTTGTTGTTTGTTTGTTTGTTTGTTTGTTTTCTTATGTTTTTGTTTACAGATTTTGTATCAGATGAATTCAACATTGATTACATGTGCCTTCCACAACACGCAGTTGATTCGCAGTTGATTGAAATGATTCTGCTCCAACATTCGTATAATTAAAGAAACAAGTGGACTAATGTAACATCAATCTGAAATATAGGAGTCATAATTCAAGCGTTTGGGATCGAAATCCTACGTGGACGGTTTAGTATTACATGCCATTTTGATCTGCATACTTTGCTTACGTGGTACATCCTAAATCTCCTGAGTATGAATGATGTAGAGTTCATGAAACTATAAGAAAAATTTTGCATGTTTTGGGTCAACAAATGGTCTCTAAAAATGTACATAACTATCATTTAGCATATTTCTGAAGAAAAGAAATAATGATTAAATCTCAGCAAATTATTAATCAAATGATGGACGTATTCCATAAAGATGGAGGACTCTTTAACATATCTTACATGGAATTGCCTTATCATGATTTGGAATATTTGCTTTCCAATCTATCATCGGGGAAAAGTAGTATAGGGAATTATTACACCTGTATCTGCGGTGAACGTGAGAGGATTACAGGGTCTGTTGCATGGCTGGTATGAGAACCACAAAGTCTTTGAAGACTCTAAAGATTTGGGATTTAGTGGTTTACTATCCCTTGATCCTAAAAGGTTTTGGACCAAAGAGCCTCTTTGAATTTTCCAAACGATTGACAAGACACGTAACGGTTTTTGCGGATCTATAACAATCACGATTTTTCCTCATCTGTTCTCTCCAATTCCCCCCCCCCCCCTCCTTCATCCTCCTCCTCCTCCTTCTTGAACTTGTGTTTACTTATTTCCAGTCACAAACGATTGAAACCTAATCAAACCCAACAAGAAATGTAGTCAAATTTGACTCCCAGCAGCTGAACATCTGATAATAACCTAACTTCTAAAATGTGGCGGGGTCGGTCGCCAATGGGGAGAGGCAACATCTTCTGCCCCCAACATGCCCAACATGCTCAAGAATCCGCACCTGTACACTGCGCATGGGGGCATTGATGTTTCCAGATGACGGGTTGAGCCCCCTTCCCATACTTGCTTTACTCGTTTTTCTTTGATCCTGTTGATAGAAATCTATTCCATATACAAACAGTGACAATAACAAGTATACAAACATGTCTTTCCAAAATGTAGCGGCAAAATTTGAGCTGTTTTTTTTTCATTTCAATAATTGCAAAAGACAAGTTGATTGAATGTACTGACAGTTCTGCAACCATATAGTTTGTCAAGGCAATTCATAATCATTCTTGTAAAGGCTATTCATGTTGTACTTCTATTTTGCCAATTGCAGCCCGAGAGCAAACAAAATCAACCGCAAAGAACAAAACAAACATACCAAACAACAAATAAATTCAATGGTTTGTTACAAAATAGGAACTGACTGACAGTCACGCAAGATATCGCTTCAGTTGTAACATTTTGTTTTAGAGTGAAGCCGTGCGGAGAGGAAGAGCCTATTGACAATGTTTAATTCACTGATTATTAACAATAAGTTTTTGACAAATATTGGTGATTGTTTATGTTTTCACACGAGATGAATATTGGTTATCCCAACGCGAAGTTACACATGCGTACGAAGCAACTAGTTATTGTATATAGGGGGTGTTGCTCAAAAGTTGCAATTGATCGCAAGTTGCAGTTAATTGAAACGCGCCAATCAAAATCATTGTTTCATGCGCGCCTTATTAAATGCGCATACCGTGCGCGAATGAAAATGCGCGTTACAATTTGTAAAGTTGCAGTTGATTTGCAGTTGATTTTGAACAACACCCCCATAGACTGATAATAGTTTGCCAGGAAAGAAAGGAAGTACAACATAATATCAAAACTATATTTTGATACGTAATAAGGCAATGTATTACTACAAGTGCGTCGAAATAGAAGTTATAGATGAAAAAACAGATTCCTTTCATAATCATATCCATACTCTCCGCACGCTCTCCATCTATGTCATAAACTTTACATGAAACTTCATAACCTATTATTTTGAGCACTGTACAGATTTCTTTTTTCAGTAATCCACGCCTACAGCCCTTTCATATTATGGTGATTTAATTTTCTTGACGAATTGTTGGTGGTTATGGGATCAAACTAGCCTTCAAATGCTTTAATTTTATGAAATGTGAACTGATCTAACTGAAAATGGGGGACCGGAATACACGATGAATTCAACAATGCTTTGGACCCTTCGCTCGCCCCCTGCCTACCAATCTGAATAGCTTCTTTCGTCCATGGTGTGAAATATTGTCGTTTTTTTATTCAAATCAAACAAACTAGCTCGAACAATCAAACAACAACAAAATATACACTAAAATACCGCGAGCTTAACAAGCGTGTATGCTATTGGAGTGTGAGGACAATCAAATTCTAAATTGTCATCGAAAACGCCAATTGGTGACCACTGGAGGGTGAATATTACACAACAACATGCTAGGAAAAAGATCCATTTGGAATTAATCCAATATCCCCTGCATAGTAAATCTCGTATGATGGTGGATATTTGTACTACGCGAAGAGAGGGAAAAGAAAGTGAAAATAAATTTGAAAATATCAGCACAACAAACATCACGCTTTACAATGTTCAAAACGATTTATTTCAAGTATATGTGCAGGTTATGGGTTTGCGTATATCATTCGATCATTTATATCCCGAGGATTTCAGAGATTAGGTTCACTGTATAATAAGAAACGGAGAAAAGTGGATGACAAATTCATTTTTTACTTTCTTGGTCCGTTATGAAAATACCCTTTCATGATTTGGAATATTCGACTTCCAATCTATCATCGGGGATTGTTGATATCAAATATTCAATAGACTCATTCGGCACTTATATCTTATCAAACGGTTACTCCGCGCCAAACATATAACAACATAACAAAAAGCATTGAAAAGTGTGAGTGAAATCGGATAATAGATAACAAAGTTAAGAATATTTAAAGGTTAAGTCAAATAATTCGAATAGTTATATTTTGTATCAATTTTCTTTCAAATATTCATAACTTTCTTATTTATCGTCCGATTTTGTTCATTCTTTTTATATGTTGGTCCAATCTTTTGCTTTCAATCTGACTTAGATTTTTCTCGCGTGGCGTCTACTAATATCAGGAACATTTATTCATGTTTTTCATTCTGGAAATAGGCACATTTCTAACAATATTCAAACTTTCTTTCTAACATGTTTACAGAATTTGAAAGCATTAGATGATTATGTGACAATTGTAGTATTTCATCTTAGCGTCGTGGACCCCATTGGAAATAAGCCTTGTCGATTTTCATGGGCTATCCAGTCATGTATGTTGCTACTGACGAATAAAAAAAAATCAAATCAAATCAAATCAAATCATCTAAAATTCAAATAAATAAAGCCAAAATAAAACAAAGCTAGGGATACCGCCTCCAACTGCAACAGTGGGGGTAATATAGTTTGACTATGTAAGGGGTATGGAACGATACTTTTCTGTACATTGTACAAACCTGTATTAAATTCAATGGATTTGAATACTTGTAACATCATATTGCACATAGTAGTGTTTTAGGAGATGGGGATTACCAAAACGATGATTTAGAAACTATCATCACCACCCTCAAAATGCGATCATGACGGAAGTTATTAGTCATCATGAATACATCTCGTGGTGAAGGGCGGCTACGATTTTCCTCCGCAATCGAACATGAATTCCTCCTTGAATTACAAAAATACAAGAAAGCCCAACACTCAAATTGTCAAAGGATGAGTGTTTCTCAGTGTGACGCTACACACATAGCTCCGCCTTCTCAACGCATAGCCCCGCCCAGCCTGCAGCCGTTCGCACCAATCATGCATATGCATGAGTCGAACGCCGCTTTTTATGAATAATTCAATAGTTTTGTGTTTCGTCATGGGCTCATTATCGCTTGCTGTGTTTCCAAAGTTTCGCTCCGCTCCTAGGTGATGTACCTTGCTCCCCTTTTATGAAAAGTGGTATGGTCTAGCATTCCAGCTTGGCGGGCGGCTCACTTTTTCTCAGCTTTCTACGATCTGCTCTAGGATTTTTCCATCTCGCGGGTGCCTTGTCGACGACGAATACATGCAGACAACCGTGCGATGAAACATTATTTTGAAGAGACAAGTGTTTGAAACTACATTTTCCTGTCCAAAGGGATCAACGCAGAGCTGGCCAAATCAGGATCTAAAAGGTCTTAAACCTCTGGATTTATAGCATCAGTGGACAACATCCTTTCTAACAAAATCGGAGGACTCTTTTTCTGAGAGCAAAGATGGCGAGAAGGAGAGAGAGGGAAGATAATTCTCGGTTGAGAAGGACGCTACAGATTTGTATATTTGCTGCAATATGTATTTGGATGTCAGAATCCGCAGATGTAGGAATTAGTAAGTTGAAACAATTAGCATTTTGAACAATCTTAAGATGGGTTATGATTCTGAAAATGTAGATTGTTCCAATATGAACAGTGATGAGGGTAATTGAACCGTTATGCCGTTGCTAATTTATGATCGAGGGAGCTGTT
Source organism: Temnopleurus reevesii (assembly GCA_036244855.1). Classification (NCBI taxonomy): domain Eukaryota; kingdom Metazoa; phylum Echinodermata; class Echinoidea; order Temnopleuroida; family Temnopleuridae; genus Temnopleurus; species Temnopleurus reevesii. Next base: position 95,353 of record BQKZ01001881.1, on the reverse strand, counting down.
GAATATTACCATGTTTTTATATTATCATATGAATTCATGTCAAATGTTTCAAGCGCTCACTATTTTGGATCAAATGGCATCGTTTCATAGATGATTTTCACAGAAATATTAAACCGTTGCATACATGCAATGGAATCATATCTCAGCTACATTCCCATGAATTCGAATTTTACACAAGGCGGAACTCCCATTTGCTGACCATTTCGTATTCATATACTGCTTCATGTATTGTGGTCCTTTGCCAATCTGTATTATGACGTCACACTCCTTTGTGATGGTAAACAGTTGGGCGTGGCCTCAGAGCTCCTGTGTTGTTTGGTATGCTAATTGCGAAATTATATACGGGTGATTACATCAGTGCCAATACTTTAAAATTCAAAATGGCGACATATTTAGACCTATACGATAAATCTGGATGGGAATTATTGAGGATATTGTTACAACCATCTTGACTGAAACTACCTGTAGCTCCCTCCAATTCCAGTTGTGATCACCATCTTCCTCTATTCAGACAAAATGCTCATTTTGGGGTCTGCAACATACAAACCATTACGAATTCATCCATTTCCCTAAAATAGATAATCGCTTGTCGTATTACGAATACATAAGAAATGCTGCACATGATCACCATTGTCATCATCGTCATCATCAATATCACCACCTCTACCACCACCACCACCACCATCATCATCATCATCATCATCATCATCATCATCATCATCATCATTATTATCATCAACATCTTCTTATTCCTTCTTTTTCTTCCTTCTCATTCTCCACCCCCTCCTCATCTTATTCTCCTTTCTTTCTTTCTTTCTTCTTTTACTTCTTCTTATTCTCCCTCCCCTCTTCCTCTTGCTCTACAAAAAATCCACCAAGATCATCATCATCATCATCTTCTTCTTCTTCATCATCACCATCACCATCATCATCATCATCATCATCATCATCATCATCATCATCATCATCATCATCATTATCCTCATCATCATCATCATCAACATCATCAGGACATTCTCCATCATCCATCATAATTATAACTTATAATTCCTTATGTATACTAACAAAGGCCTTCCTATAAATTGATTAAGGACTCTATAAGATATAGCCTAGAGCTTGTAGCTTTACCCTGGAATTATGAAGAAAAAAGTCCAAGAACCACCGACGAAGGATGTTAACAATGAACGCTTTGATCTTCTTATAGACAGTTAGTTAATAGCGCGTTGCACACAGCTCAAATAAACACCATTTAACACCATGGGATTACAATCAAACACTTCATTTATTTGGCCGTAACCCCATGAAATTTCCCCTGTAATAACCCCTTTGTTCGATATTTTAGCCATGAATAGTCTTTGTCTTCTTCTATGTCACAACAGAGACCTATATTCTTTTGTAACGGTGTAACGGTACACCGGTTGTTACACCACACATCAATGAGCAACCAGTCAGTTAGCAAGATTGTCAAGTGGTCTTGGGAGAAAATCCCCATCTCACTGGGTATACTTATCCTATTGATCGATAGTAACCGGCCACATCATAAACTACCTGGATTTAGGCATATGTTCATAGATCAAAAGAAGATATAGGCCTAATAACGGATAAAAAAGAAGAAGAACATTGCATGAAGAAATATATGATACCTGATTGTGAAAGAGCGAAATCCTCTGAAGGTTNCCCCCCCCCCCCCCCCCCCCCCCCCGTCAGGCAGTAACTGTGGAAAGAGGAATGACAAAGCAAGCAAGCAAATTTAAACGATTAAAAAGTATATAAACAGAGGAAATTTCAAAGGATTCAGTGATGTCTTCTTTATCGTTGCTTTAGCATCGAAATAATTTTATTCTCTTTAAATAAAGAGAACTGCTGAAACTTCTTATCCAATTATTCTCTTTGTCAGATCATTCTCTTTGTCAGATCAATAAATTAGATATAATATCATTGTAGTATTAGATATAATATCATTGTAGTGACTAGGTTATAGCTACTCTTGATCCTTTCTCTGTTTGCCGAATCTCTTTCATGGAACCAATTTGTCGAGATTACAAAATGTCAAAGCCTCCAAAACACGTTTCAAGTTCATCATTATATCTTCTCCCCATTATCTCCTTGCTTTGAGTAGCACAATATTGAGTACCAATAATTTTGCTGTCAATACAATGACAAGTGCAACAGAGCATTTTAATATGCCTAGAGCTATAATATGGAGCTCTTTTCAGCAGACGAGGTGTTTTGGCAGCTTTAACGGCTTAAATCGACGATCATTGTCCCGCTGAATAATGAGAAAGATAAACTCGAATAAATGTTTATGTTATTAATGGTAAAATGACAGTGTAACAGTAACTTTGAAGCCACATGAATGTTCTTATCGACACAATTCATCATTGATGTCATCAAAGTTAGTTCGTCAACATTCACGTGTGTGGATGCCTCACGTGTAGTGTATTATCATGATGTCTCCCTCATGACCCCACTGCAGATTTGAACTGAGGACATTCTCACTGCGTATCATGTTTAATCGACAAAATAAGAATAATAATGATAGATTAATCAGTCGGTAACATTACTACGGAATCGACATAACATTTTGAATACGGTTCATAATCAATGACAGTATTAACAACACAGTTTTTAATATTGACAATTTTATTATGCTTTCATATAGCCTCATAATTCCTTACAATTTGGATTTAGGAATGGGATAGGAAATTGTATAACAATGGGCAAGAATAAAAACCTTACCATTCAATGCTACTTTTTTATGTCCATCAATACTATTTTCAAGCGATTGTCATACGGCATCCTTTCAGGCTTTTTTGTATTTTCATTCCATCAATCATTTTCAGCAAAGTTAGAGGCAGCTCACCTCACCCTATATGAGGACAATACATGATGGACTTTATGATTTATCAACCCATACATCTCGATGATAGTGAATGATATTTGAAATAGATACCATTACGGAAGTGTAGAAGTGGTAAAAACGTACGGAATTTATTTTGATTACTGATCTACAATATACAATTATACATGTTTAAATATCTAACAATTTTCAAGCGTCAAACTGATTTCCTTCAGCAAGAAATTCATCCATATTGTGCTGCACTCGACCCAGCTGAGGTAAATGGGGACGGCAGGAAGAAATTACTTGTAATGCGGAGCGCTATAATGGTTGCCAGCTAGAGCCGGGTAATAGCGAGTGTAAAGCTTTCAGCGCCGATAAGGTGGACCTGTGCGCTTTACATGTAGCCACCATTATTATAAGATAAAGGAAAAGTTGTTTTTTTCCAGAGGGAAAGGTTTAAGCTATAATTTAGCTCTCAGTGATCTATACAGTATACCGAAAAACATCTGTAAACTAGTTGTCGAGAACAATATTCACGTGTGATATTTATCATTTACTGCATCTTCATTAATTTCAGCTGTCATAACATGGATACTATAAAGAGATACTTCCATGGTCATAATAACAAGATGATATTACAATACGGTTATGATTTGATGCGACAACGAATAACAAATCATAGCAGATTTTTTTTTTCAAAAAAATATATGCTGTTCCTGACATCAATTTTACTATAATTGTACATTTTATTCGTAGTTTGATAACATGTCAGAGTTTTTTTTTTAAGGAGGGGGGGGGGGGGCATGGGCTTGAACATGAGTCAAAGGCCAAGTTCAATTTTGTACTCTATAAACCATGATAAAATCACTACATGCATGTCGAAAGTTGTATCAATGAGAAGAAGAAAGTGAGGAGACATATGTATGATGCCAAACGGGAGTGCCATCGACAGGTGCGGGTGTATCTCTTGGGTAACGGTTCACCACCATCACCCCCCAGAGGGCTAGGGTCAATGGGGGTCTCGACCCTCACACCGTATGACATGGCTCAGATTATAGTCAAGGAATATGATGTTTATATGCACGTGCATATTTTTCAAGTGAGGACAAGGAGACTCTTGTCGCTGTAAAATTATGTAGACAACGTATGCCTAAATGAAGATTTTAAAAAATAAGAGAACAGAAGCTGGAATTCAGGCCTATGTTCAGAAAATGAATATTTTAGCTGGATCTGGAAAATGCATCTTTACTGTACCATTTGTAGATACAAAAATAGGACATGGGAATAATAATAGAGAGTAAATGCTATGAATTACCAACTTTGTATCGATTGGATAAGATATTACTCTTTCCTGTAAATACTTCGACCAAAGTTTCTGAGAATAAAGTTATCTTGAATGAAAGAAGTCGAATATTATTTTGGGGACGGATCGATGAAACATGAAGTGGAATAACGCCCCCTTCCGTTGAACACACGAAATGTAACCATACTGGGCCCCACCCTCGGGGGAAAAAAAGTTCCCCACCCCTCGTAACGTTTACCCTGCCGTGGGGACACAAACTAATTGCTTTGTTATTCTGTAAATGGATTTTAGTCATGCTACGGTATTCTGCACATGAATAGAAACTGAACAATATGTGCTTGATACGGGCATGCACACCACACCACAGGCATAAAAATACATACATGCACAGTGTGTGTGATGGGTTGTATAAATGCAAATGGATATATATTCAACAAAGTTTAGTAGGAAATCGCACAGGCCCATTTTAACAAATCAAACAAAAGTTTTATTTCATTCACACTGACCCAGTTTCAAAGCGATTTTACTGAATAATTGTACTGTTCAGTTGTGAAAATTGATTTACAACGGTACCTCCCATATACTTAGATTAAAAAAAACCATTCAAACGACGATGTTAACCAAATTGAGCATTGGTTCCTTCAAGCATGTTGAAAGGGAACCAGTAGTTGAGATTGAGAACAGAAGTAAAGTACGTCTAAATTTAGGGCAAAACTTCTTAAACGTAGAAGAGAGAACATGGAGGCCTGCCTATAGATTGGAACTATCCCCGACCCCGAAACTAGAAACAGGGAAAAGAAAATCCTGATAAAACTACTTTAAAAATTAAGTATGTAGTTGCTAATTCTTATAAGAATGAGGAAATATTGTAATTAACCATATCATGAGAGGGACTTCTGTAATCTTGCTAGGCTTGGATTATGATATTGTTTGTATTGATCTTTTAAAATGAATCATTTAAATTCTTGATAGTATCAAGGCGATACAATAATCCGATTCACATGAAATGAAATAGTAAGGAATTCCTTCTTTTATTCACCAATGAATGAAGTGCCTTCGAATTGCGTAATGTTATGAAACTAATCGTATGATGTGAAAAGGTATAATTCTACTTCGAACTGTCGAATATACAAAAAGAGGGGGAAATTCGAGCGGGAAAATGATTTACAAGGAATCCCCGTCTGACGATCGACACATTGTGCAATGAATGACGAAAAAGGTGGGAATTACTTCACCCTTCTGAGTTTTGATGACTCGAGTTGAATGGAATGTATCGAACCATATATGAATACAATAATTGTGATCATGGTAATACATTAATCAACTATATTCAGTATTGTGTATTGTGTTTGCCCTTGTAATATATTCGCGCACAAACTAAAATGCACATTTTTTTTCACAGTCACCCATCAGTCAGAATAATGATCCACAATAATACCTTACATTTATGTTGTTTGCAATATGAAATACAAATTTGAATCGTCATGCTCTATAAAGCATATTATGTTGAACGATAGATACTGAGACTTGAAATCATGCTTTTGTGTGATTGGTACACTTTTTGAAAATATGTTTTATAATAGAAATTCCATGAGTGTTGTTTGAGATTACTAGGATATTCTCCTTGTTTTAGGAGTTTAAAATTGCAGGAAATTACTATATTGGCAGCTTAAGCTAGTGCAATTGAAGAACTTTGTATGTTTATTCGAATTTCAAATCGATAATATTTGATACTAACAAGAACGAGCATGAAAATTAATAAAGAAATGAAAATGGTGTAGTCATGATCATTCTGTGTGAATGAATACAAAACAGATGAAGTGCCTGACTTTGATAAACATGATTTAGTTTAGACAATTCCAATCGTCTATCATTACAAAATATTGAGAAAAATATCGTCCCCATTAATTTCTTCCTTGAGATTGCATCCGGGTTAATGACAGAGGTTTAAGACAACAATTTCGTAACAAAAGTGGGTTTTTTATTCAAAAGAATGGAAATATTTTTAATATATTTTCCACATATTCCGGAATTGTTTAAATTTCACATTAGTGAGAAAGCCGCGTGGCAGCCACCAGTTCCCTGACATGTCTCGATGTGTTTAATTTCTCTATTATACTGATCATGAACAAACGGATTCGATGTCATTGATGTCAACCGTGTCATCTTTCCTCGAGATCATCGACCTCGGATGATCCCTGATAACACCTAGGTGTGATGTCATGTGATATATGCGGAGGGATACGTTTGCTTCTTAAATAAACAATAATGTTCTGATATCCATTTCCATATGGTTTCGGAGAGTTTTGTGAGGAGAATTGAACATTTTTACACGTTTCATTTGTTATTTTATAAAGCATATAAAGTGATGACTGGATGGAGCTGAGACATTCTTAATGTATTGTATTGCCACTAGCAAAGTCACGCTGGCACGGTTGTAAAACTCTTACCTCCAAATATTTTTTTTCGAATAAAAATGTTGAGTGATAAAGAATTTATGAGGTTGGGGTCATTTCAGATTAAAACCACGACAGGTGCGTGTTCAAATTTGATATCATGGTTGTATGTTACCACGAAAAGTATATTACGAATATTTTCGTAGCCCAATTAAAGAGTTGTCGGTGACATCTCTTGATAGGTTCAAAGTTTCTTCCACAAATTTCACTTGTAGGGGGATTCCCTATTGAAAGGAATAAAAAGGAAGTACATGTATTTCATACCGTATGGGACAAAGAGAACGCTCCGCTGAAGTTCACAATTTGATTAACAAATAAAACATATAAATATAAAACATAATGATTTTATGAACAAATAAAACATATAAATATAAAAAGCAATAATTTGATGAACAACAGCATTTAAAAAAAAAAACACCAAAAAAATCAGTACAGGTGCATTCGGGCAAGTGGGTTTGTAGTGCCCTGTAGTAGAGACATGGATTTAAGATGTAAAATTTCATCTCGGTTTAGTTAGTCGTTATAACTGAAAATATCAATAGTTAGACCGGTCTCTTAGAGTCTGTCAGTAAGCTAATGGACAAAGATTTAGCTCAGAATGGCATCTAATTCCGTTACCGCCCATGTGGAATCGTTCATTTCTGCTATGACTCGGGTGGTGACCCGACAGTTGCTCCGGCGACAATTGCTCCGGTTCATTTTTATGGCGAGGAGTAGGGTTGTTAGGGTTAGGGTTATGATAGGGTTTATGATTCAGAATGATGTCAAGATTAGGATTAGGGTTAGGGTTAGGTTTGGGATTAGGTTTGACATTAGGCTTACTGTGTCAGTTTTAGTCGGAGCAATTGTCGTCGGAGCATTTGTCATGGAACCGACTCGGGTACCATTCGGTTTAGATCCCGCTGAGAGGTGGACGGTCAATCCAAATTACCAGGATGACCACCACCTTGACCCTGGTCATCTACTGAAGATGTAGAACGAGGGCTCGTTATCCGCTGACCATCCATGCCTTGTCTGCCTTTCAGACTCAGTTAGGATTGATATAACTCCCTTCTTCTTCTTCATGTGTTTTTTTTTGTTAGGTCTTGTTGTTTTTGTTGTTGCTTCGTTTCGTCAGTCACAGCTTGATATGCCTTTCGTTCTGTTCTGATCGAGAACAAACAAAGCTTGATTTTAACAAATCGTGCCCTGAAGAAACTCCATTGTGTATTTTAGCCCATATCCGTCACAGAATTTATTTAGTGACCAGACATTGATTTTGGTATTTTGGCACACTCAACTATATACAAGTAATTGATTGTCAATGTGATTTTGATTTAATACTTTAAAATTATTATTGAACGAAGTATATATTTTTTTTTATACAATTAAGCTGGTATGATACTCTTTCTGTGGTCTTTATAATATTTCCTGTAGGTTTGCCTGTTTTGCAAATAACGTCAACGACACATATAGGCTGATACTATTAAATAATACCGACATTATAATGTGTACCAAGTTATTTGTTCGACTTTCATGTTTCTTCATATAATAATATGAATTTTTATTTTAAAGCTTACATCAAATCTACTCCATGGTGGAAGTGTCCCGTAAAGTGAAAAAACACAAGGTTTTGTCAGAACGAATCGGTAGAATATTAACGTCAAACACGAAGAAATGTTGTATCAGGGGAAATTTACTCTTATAAGCTTCCAACAGTGTTTTTCCTATGCATGATATAATGATTTTGATTTATTGCTGAGAAACATGAGATAGAAATCAATTTGGGACCATCTGCCTGTTTATTTGCTGAGGGAAATTAAAGCTGTCTGCCACGATAGCTAAATACCAGACACAGCTTTACTGTTAGCAAAAGGTGTGCTGCACGTGCATAGACCGTTGTTGAAAACGGTTGATGAATAATCTGTACCAAGCTGTATGAGGTTCTTTCTCAGTTTCAGAAGCCATGTTTACAGATCAAATAGAAAAAAATACCTTCCATTGATCAACTGTAGCAAAATGCATACATGCCTTTAGAAAGTACAATGTGTTTTCAATCCATGGAATTGAATCTATCGAGAATCGTCGACCAAAATAACATCTTTTACAATGTATAAAAGATGAATTGTGTCAATAGCATTTTATTGAAAAAAATGTTACGGTATCGAAATATACGAACATCACATTATCACTTACGACTGTGGTAATTTTGGTATAATAATCGAAATAATCATTGACATTATATGTTCCTCTAACATTCTATATGAAAAAATCCTTTGTTTCATTGTTTGAAATCATACCGCTTCGCCCATTTTAAAATCATTACGGGTCTATGTTTATTTTCGTTGACCGATGGGTCTTTATAATGGTGATAAATCCGAAATTAGGCCATGTGATAAACAATTGTATTATCTGATTATAATATTAATATTACTTTGTGTCGTTTTTTTTCTTTATTTTGATTAGGTGCTATGTTTGGAGCAGAGACGTCGTTTCAGGATGGCTACAAGGCAATTCTTCAAGATGGAGTGAGATATGTAAACAGAAACACCACATTCTTGTCGGAGGTGCATCAACTTGTGTTCGTCAATCCATCGAATGACAGACCAAGCAACTCTGTATATGTTGCCATGTCAGAAGGTAGGTGCTTGACGATGATAATGATCGCTGTAGTGATGACGATGACGACAACGATGATGGTGGTGATGAGAATGATAATGATGTTGAGAATGATGATGATAGTTATGATGATGATGGTAATGATGCTGATGATAATGATGATGATGATGATGATGATAATGATGATGATGATGATGATGATGATGATGATGACGATGATATTGATGATGAGGAAGAAGAGGCTGGTGGCGGTGTTGGTTTACGGAAGTTGTCTGTAAATGCACATTTTAGCCTAAACCCATATTATTAATAAAAAAATCTTCACAAAACTAAAAATATTTTCTAGATGATTATAACGGTAGTTATGACCCCAATATTTACTCCCCATCATCCGAAAATTCAAGGGTCGGGGTATGATGAAGATTATTAACTTGTTTGATTTTTGAATCTTCTACCAGGTTGCGATCATGTGGCGACTTCGCAGGTTTCTGCCCTCGTCATGCCTCGTGATCGATGCTCGGAGAGCGATGACATCGCTGGTGTTCTCAGCCACGCTACCAACCCCGTGATGTCTATCGATCAGGGTAACCTAGGCTCGGGGTCAGAAGCCTTCAAGATGCAGCCATCTCCAGAGGACATGTCTGAGTTCTACATCGATATACTCACATACTACAGCTGGAGAAACTTTACTCTGCTCTATGACGATGGTGGAGGTAAGACACTACATGATTTACTCGCGTAAAATGCACTCATAATGCCCCAATCACATAGAAGCCACGATTCAACACGACTCAATACGACTCTTTGGACTCAACTGGTAACAATGACTAAGAATCTTGTTAAATCGGGGCTCTACATGTCCCCAAAAGTTGTCCACAAAACTGCCGATAAGATCTATCGGACAAATGAATGTTAAATGGTAATTATGAATATGCCACGGAAATTATGAAAGATAGATTATCTCTTAAGTTTTTGGATTAAAAAATGTAATCTAAATAATTGTACCATGGACCAATCAGATTTGAATTTGAATTGCCAATTTAATAATTTAGATTTTAATCTTAAATAATTCCAGGTTATGATTGCTTTCTGACTACAAGCTGTGAGATTAATGTCCAATCCAAGGAATGAATTATAGAGAGTGTAAACAGGAGTTATGAAATACAATTTACTCGAAACAAAGCAAATGAATGATAAAGCAAAATGATTCACAGACAAGGGACCTACTAGACTGGTGAGTGATTTAGTAATCACAATATCCAAAATTGAAAAAGTGCAATTTCCCATCGTTGCATTCAAGAACGTTTTTGTTTCAAGGAAGGAAAAGTCTTGCATATGTCTTACGCTCTATGTTCAAATTACTTTTCTCTTGTAAAGCTAATAAATCGAGTGCAAGATTTGAGCACTACATACA